>JBBPDE010008108.1:0-11410 GCA_037974605.1 Nannopetersius ansorgii
TGGACTTCTTAAGCACTGATGTACGTCGCTCTGGATAAGAGCGTCAGCTAAATGCCGTAAATGTAAATGTAAATGGATCTGTACACAATTCCTGGAAGCTGAAAACATCACATTTCTTGCATGGCCAGCACACTCACCGGACACATCACCCACTGAGTATGTTTGGCATGCTCTGGATCGGCGTATACGACAGTGTGTTCCAGTTCCTGCCAATATTCAGCAACTTTGCACAGCTATTAAAGAGAAGTGGACCAACATTCCAGAACCCACAATCATCAACCTGATGAACTCGATGCGATGGAGTTGAGGCAAATGGTGGCCAGACCAGATACTGACTGCCCCTCCAGTAAGGCAAAACAGTGCACATTTCACACCTGTGCAATACTCATGCTGTCTACTCAGCACCTTGATATGCCACACCTGTGAGGTGGGATGGACTATCTTGGCAAAGGCGAAGTGCTCACTAACACAGATATTTTTGTTCAGTGTATATTTGCCTGTTTAACCCACATAAACTTCCAATTACAAGGGAGTTTTTCAGTCTTTACTCTTTTTTAAATGAGGCACAATACAAGCTAGTTAAGCAGAACACATTTACATATGTCAGTCTTCAAGGTATAGCACAAAAACATTCAAAAGGATAAAGAGAGTCTGGAAGTGGAATTCTGATGTTTTTTAGACCTCAGGGTAAAAATACATGTACATATTTGTCCCTATACGTTTTATTGTTGTTACTGTTGCATTTGGGAAAAAATCTGAAGTGGTAAACACATCTATCTGTTTCTCTACAGTGCTTCTATGTGCCTAAGTGCCGTAAGGATCACTCTGTGATGTACACCTTGGTGCTGAACATGTCAGAGCGGCTGAAGATGAAGCGCCGGGTTACATGTTTCTACGACCCAGAGGAGCAGCAGGACAGCGCTCTCCTAACACGTCTGTATGGCCGTAGTGCCATCTTCTCCTCACTTCTGTGGCCCACGTGCACGCTTGTGATGGGCACGCTCATTGTCGCCATGGTGAAACTCACACAGTACCTCTCTATTCTCTGTGAGCAGATCAGTCGCATTAAAAGGTGAGCCGGCCTGCTCTGGCTAAGACACTCTGCCTGATGTTTGGCCTTGCAACCATGCAATGGAATAAGTGAGAGGATAGAGAAACAGATCTCTAATTGCTGTATTCCTCGCAGGATCGGCTTTTCTCCACTCACAGGCGCCTTGGCCTCCATGGACAGCGCCAAGAGGTGCAACAGCACAGTTTGACTGCAGCTGTGAAAAGGACAAATGTCAAAGAATTCACGGGGGTCAAACAATTCTGCTCATCCCTGTTCCTACACCTCTTTAATCATTTGAGGACTGGACAAAGTGATCAACAGTGTGTGCTCTGACCCTCTGTTTACTTTGATACTCGGTCCAGTGGTGTGACAAGTGTATGTTTTTGTCTCTGGCCTTCCCGGACCGTCTCAGATAGCAGAGGCAGGAATTAGACAACACCCTTTGGATGACGTCCATCTGACAGAATAACTAAAGGTCAAAACAGCCGTGTATGTTGTGGAGTGTCTATTACATTTGTTGCCCAGTAGAGCCTGCAGGACGCTCATGCCAAGAAACTGACACTGGTTAGTGGATCTACTGAACACCTGACTGACAAACACTATATGGACAAAAGTATTAGGACGTCTGACCACCAACAGGGACTTTAATGGCATTGCATTCAAATACATAGACTTTAATATGGAGTTGGTCCCCCTTTGCAGCTATAACAGCTTTCACTCTACTTGGAAGACTTTTCGTGAGATTTTAGAGTGTATTTGTGGGAATTTGTACCCATTCATTCATTTCTGAGGTCAGGCAATGATGTTGGACGAGAAGGTCTGGATCACAATCTCCGTTCCAGTTCATCCCAAAGGTGCTGGATGGGGTTAAGGTCAGGACTCTGTGAGGCCAGTCAAGTTCTTCCACACTGAACTCCTCCAGCATGTCTTTATGGAGCTCGCTTTGTGCACTGGAACGATTCTTCCACAAACTGGGTCCACACAGTTGAAAGTATGGCGTTGTCCAAAATGCTAAAGTATTAAGATTGACCTGCACTAGAGGGGCTTAGCCCAAAGCCTGAAAACAGGTGTGTCCCAATATTTTGTCCATATAGTGTGTATTACACCTGGAGCAAATACCACAGGTCTGCTGAAAATGTGGCCATGACTTTCTGTATGCATTTACTAAAGGTCAGTGGTAGCACTTGTGAAGACTGATAAACAACCCAAAGCACAATTCCCTTTCTGAACATTAAGCACAAATGTAACCAAGTGATACTGCAGCTGTATGTGAGAATGTGAATGATGTGTTTAATTAAAGCTCTATGTTCAATGATTGTTATACATGTCCAGTTATTTGCACAAAGGAGTGAAATTTACATCCACTTACATTCTGCAATACATTATCTGTTACAAATCAATATGCAGCAGTAAGTGCGGAGCTAATTGAGTCAGCCTATTGACCGAAATGACTGCTTTAGCCTGTAATTAATTCATTAATAGATTTTGTAGCTTCTCAAGAAGAAGCTCACTGAAATGAATGTAATACAGATTAAACTTATGTCAAGTGTTACATTAAAGTCTATCATAGAGGTGTTATCAATGTCCTATTGGTTGCTATAATATTAATGTGGCCACATCATTTAGAGAAAGTGTTTCGTTGTACCTTTATACCTTCACCTTCTACTTTGTTCGACCTACCTACCTTGTACTTGTACTGACTAATTTATGAGCTCCTGCTACAGCTGCTTTTACATTTACATGGTGAAAATTGGGCATACTGGGTCAAATTACACCTCTTGTTAATGAATACAGTGTAGCATTATACATTGCTACCAATTTTAATGCATTATTATCATATATTAGCTGAAATCACAGAATCAGAATCAGAATCAGAAAACTTTATTTATCCCGGAGGAATTAACAGCCCCCAAATTCCAGTCTTTCTCTTCTTGATATAGACCTTTTTTATTGTGCTTTCAGAATTAATTCTGTTTTGGGAATTAACTCAAAAGTTGACTTCTCTCAGAGGGCGTCAACTCGTGTCTTTTTTTTCCTCTCTGTTTGCTCGCTTGTGTACACAATGCAATCTCTGCCTCTGATTGGCTGACGCTGACACGCATTCCTAGGTTTAACCAATTATTATAGTCCCTTCATAAAAGGGGCGGTACCGTTGGCGCGAGGGGAATCTAAACACCACAAGAAGACCAGAGACTTGCAGCAGAGAAGACAGACATACATCCAGTGTTGCCAACTTAGTGACTTTGTCGCTAGATTTAGCGACTTTGCAGACCTCCTTGACGACTTTTTTTCAAAAAAGCGCCTAGCGACAAATCTAGCGACTTTTGGACAAACCTTAGCAACTTTTCAAATGTCGCCAGTACTGTCCTGTAAGCGCGAGGTCTTGCTTTCCCAGTACAGTTACTCATCTCCCTGTGTCTGCTCTGATCAGTGAGTGCTAGCTCCAGCTGAAAGGAGCAGCATATTCCCGCGACCGCACGGCAGCTGGCATAGATAGGAATGAGATGCGCATGTGCAAACAGAATGCAAATACGACGTAATTACGCCATCAATATGCAAATATACGCAAGACGTCATCTAGCGACATTTGGCGACTTTTCGAGCAGACTTTAGCTACTTTCCATTGAAAATAGTTTTCAACACTGCATACATCACATGTGTGGAGATCCTTCACTCTAGATACACTAACAGCACTGAGACCTGCACAACCTGCAAGTCAGTGTTAAAGTACAGTAACAGTACCGGCGTTCTGCATTTGAAACGGCTCCTCTAGCTAACATGGCTAACGCTAGCACTGCAGGGAGTCGTCCTGCTGTGGCTTAAACTGTTACCACTCTCAGTTTTACACTTAAATTTAGCAGAAAATTCAAGATATCAGTCTTTATTTTGTTTAATAGACGTGTTCACTGTTAATGTTACAGAGAACTTTAATAAAAGTTGCTCAGTGTTGGACATCAGTGTTCCTACCTGTTTTCTGAGGAAGGTGAGGGCTATTTCAAAATCATTTGACTCTTCAAAGCTACTCAAAGCTTCAAAGTACTTCAAAGCTGACTTCTTATTAGGGCTGTAACGGTACATGTATTCGTACCGAACCGTCACGGTACATGGGTCCGAATACGGAATCACAGAGGGACCAAAAAGCGCAAGTAACTCATAAACCTGAGTTGTAGTGTGGTGCAATAGTGCCACCTGCTGGTGTAACAATTCTGCTGCCTTACACATAAGGGAAGTGAAAGTGATCATTCGTGAACACACCACTGCACGAAATTCACCCTCTGCATTTAACCCATTCACCAAGTGAAGCAGGAGGCAGCCATAAATACAGCACCCAGGGAGCAGTGTGTGAGGACGGTACCTTGCTCAGGGTACCTCAGCTGTGTCTTGGGAATCGAACCTGGACTTTCTGATCACAGGGCGATTGCCCTAACCACTAGGCTACCAGCTGCCTATAAGCAAAAGTCTGTGTATGCTTGTTAATACACTGCTGTTTATTTAAAATAAACGCAAACAAAGCCTCATTCTTTAGAACTTTTTGTTCTAATTGAACAAAAAGTGTTTAGGTGGCCTAGTGGTTAGGGCATTCACCCTTTGACCAGAAAGTCCAGGTTTGATTCCCAAGACCGCTAGGCACTGCTGAGGTGCCCTGAGCAAGGTACCGTCCTCACACACTGCTCCCCGGGCGCGGTGTTCGTAGCTGCCCCCTGCTTCACTTGGTGAATGGGTTAAAGGCAGAGGTTGAATTTTGTGCTGTTGACACTGTGTGCTGTGGTGTGTTCACGTATGACAAATGGTCACTTTCACCTTAACTTTGCTGTATTGTGAACCGTACCGAACCGTGACATCTGTGTACCGTTACACCCCTGTTGTTGTAATATTCATCCATCATTATACTTTATAGTTGACTAGCTGTTGTTTTATTAAATTATTTTTTTCTCCTAATGCTTGATCCTAAAATGTTTCTGGTTTATGTACCTCAGAGGTTGACTTATGTGATAAAGTCACAGGTCTGTTGACTCTTCAGTGTCGATTATGTTTGTGCAACAGCTCTACACAATGTGAAATATCCTGTAAGCTGTAAGGGTTAAGGGGGTTGTGTGGGTGGACGGCCAGTAGAGGTCGTCTTGGGTTTTTCATTTCAGTTCATTTTGGATGTGTCCCAGCTGATTTAAGTTTCTTTAAACATCTGCGTTTAATTTGAGATGTGATTGTTGGGACTCAGTGAAGGGGAACTATTTAAGTTCAGTTTGTGTGGACCTGGGTTGTCGGTCCTCTGAGACACACGCGCTGGTTTGGTTTATGTTAATTTCTGTAAATAAAACTCACAGCAAAGATGGAAACCTGCATCCGTGCCTTCTCTTAGAGAGGGGGCGACGTCACAAAAGCATTTCTATGCCATTATTAATGTTGCATGGAAGTGATGTGGGGGTTTTACTTTGTATATCACTTCACATGTTGTTTTCACACCAGTTTTTAATTTGTTACTCTCTTTTCATGTCTTGACTTGAACCGTTTCCTTTAACTTCCATTTCTTAATGACTCAAATCTCAAACAGTAAAAATTATAATTTGTCAAAAGTCAGTTATCTTCAGGTCTTCACTCAGATAATTAGCTGAGCCCATGGCTGTTGAGTACAATTGCAAAACTTCATACCATGAGTTGTTTGAAGGGTCATATACTTTATTTCACACTGGGATTATTTACATTTGTCTTGAACTAAGGCCTAATAATTTAAATTAGCTCCACAACTGTAGTGGATCAACTAAAAGAGGTCAACTGGAACATTTGTGTATCTCTTTGTCTTTCTCTCTCTCTCTTCCAGTAAAATGTAAATTGTACACTATTTTTGTAGAAATACAGTGTTTCAGCACAACTATTGGGTTTAATATTTAATGCTCATGCCTGTGCTTACATGCTTTTACTGTTACAGTACTACTTAACAGTCAGAGTATAAACTGAACATTACAGCAGTTATACACACTTATGTAGTCATTTAGACTACAAAGAAAATCAGGTATGCATTCATTCTAATATGAGGGAATTAACTAGTTAACTGAAACTCAAAACACCATCATAGTGAGTTACTAAACATATAAAATGCATTTATGCCTATCTTTGGTGCCGGAATAATACAATTCCAAACAAACTCTAGTGAAATTAACTAAATGATAAATAAAAGCAAATTGGTAAACATGAATTTGACCACAAGGAATCAAGTACTGGTGGCTTGTTCTGATATATTTAAGGAAAACAAGATTTATATAGATTTAGATTGATTTATAGTGTGGATGTATTAAATGGCCAGTGTAGTTGTATTTTCAAGTGGATGTCCTGCAATCTTTTTTTCTTCGTCTGATGGTGGTCATCTCCAAAGACTCTTCACAGTGATAAATTATGTCAAAGCTTGTGATGAATGCAGTAGGTGGAAAAAACAGCAACGTTCTCTTACAACCTTCCAGTGATCGGTGGAAAATCTAATGAGTACTAAGGGCTTGTAGTCTAGTTCAAAGGTAAAACCTGTGTGTGAGTGTGATGTGGCGTGGTGTTTTCAGGCGCTGTTGATTCGCCTGTCCTTGCAAGATGGATTTGCAATAAATGGTACCTGAATAGTGACTTGAAAGAGTGCCTTTTAAAAGTGCAATCAGCTGACTGGCCATGATGAAACAGCTAGAGCAAGGAGACTAATCAGGCGGCGACTCCGCCCATCCGTGCAACATCCATCTCAGCCTCTCTTACAGCCGAATCACAAACACAGCCCTCTCTCTCTCTCTCTCTCTCTCTCTCTCTCTCTCTCTCTCTCTCTCTCTCTCTCTCTCTCTCTCTCTTATTTGCAGACAAAGTTTCATAGACATAAGTATAAGAGAAAGAGAAATTAGAGAGAAAGGGAGAGCAGGAGGGAGAGGTGGAGAAAGAGAAAGAGAAACAATGAGAGAAAGAGAGAGATAGAGTGAGAGACAGAGAGCGAGAGACAGAAAGAGTGGGTAAGAATGAGAGAGACATAGTGAGAGGTGGAGAAAGAGAGAGAGAAACAACAAGAGAGAGAGAGAAAGAGAGAGAGAGAGAGAGAGAGAGAGAGAGAGAGAGAGAGAAAGAGTGGGTAAGAAAGAGAAAGACATAGTGAGAGGTGGAAAAACAGAGAGAAACAACAAGAGAGAGAGAGAGAGAGAGAGCTGGTTGGTGGCGTGTTATTTGAAGTTGATGAGGCACTTTCAAAGACTTTGTTATTGACAGAAGATAAATGGCTGCTTATTTAAACAGGGACTCATTTACCACCCCTGCCTGGAGGAGTGTACTATAGAATCATATGATGACTGTATAATATTCTCTTTTGCTCTCAGACTCCAATTGCAAAGACACACTATTAGCCCTACTCTCTGGTGGGTGCGCTGTAAAGAGGTTTATGGGGTCTGTGCAAAGCGGAATCACTCATAAAGCACAGTGTGCTAACAGTTGGCCGGAGGAAACCATTTCACAGTGAAAGCTAATGTTTTAAATGGACTGACGTGTCAAATGGTGATCAAAACATATCTGTTGCTATAGTCACTTCACCATTGCTACAATGGTCTGAATGCTTTATTCATCCAAGAAACTAGGGAGTATAAACTTCAGGCCTTGCAGTGACAGAAGGATTGACAAGCTTTATTAAACCAGGAGGAAGCACTGATGTGTACATTCAGAGGGCACAATATTAGGCTTTCCAAAGCAGATTCAGCAGAGTTACAGCATCACATACTGTGCTTGCTCAAGGACAGTTGATCTACCTGTGCTTTAGTGAATATTAGCATAGCCATTCAAAGTAATGGGACAGTGCAGCACACAACATAACCTTGAGTTTATAAGTTGTTATACTACAGTTTTAAACACTGAGCTGGAACCTGACTGTTCCGATGTAACCAATGTGACCTTTCATCTGATTGTAGATTAAATGTTGTTCTCACTCCCTTTCTGTAACCACTTAATCTTCACTAGAGTCATGGGTACTCAGAGCCTATCCTGGGATCAATGCGGCCGAGGCAGGGACTCATCCTGGGCAGGGTGCTCACACACTCCTGAATCCTCAGGTCGCATGACACACATGTCTTTGGCGATTCCGCACGAGAAGAACATGCAAACTTTACACGCACACAAGGACTAGGAGCCGGAATCCAACCTTGGAGGTGTGAGGCAACAGCTCTACCCACTGCACCCCCATGGGGCCCCTTAAATGCTGTTTGAAATTAAATATATTATGATGCTCGTTTTCTTTGTTCATGGTTTTGTCTATGTCAGTTTATGCCCCGGCTGCTTTGGAAAACAAAGCCTTCGAGATAAATGTATACGCAAGATATTTTCATTCTCTGATTTTGTTCAAAGGAGATTTTTAATTAAGCTGCAAAATGACATTTTAAATGACTGAGCGGAACAAATAATTAGTTTTGTTGCATTTTCCTTCAGCAACTGATTTAGCCTCTTCATTCCAGTATCCATTTGAGGAGCACTCAAATAGTTCTGGGATAGTTTAAAAAAACCTGAAATTCAGAAACAGGTGTATATCACAACCACTTTCTCCAGATTCCTAAACAGAGGGGAAGGATGATACCCATCCCTATGCTGGATTGACAACCTAATCAATCAATCAACCTCTAACTACAGTGTGGGTCACTTTTGGCAGACACTCAAGTTTATGTAGGGCTTACTGCCACCCCAGGCTTCCTCCCAGACAATCCACTGCCAATAAGATACATTTTCTTATGCTCATTTAGAATGGACCACAAACCTGTTGCTCCTGTGTGAATCCCTAAAACTGCAAGGACCTGTTTGTACATTTTCTTTTAATGCAGGATGTTTATATGTTGGCAAACACTATTAGGTGTGACTTACAATTTAATCATTGCTTCAATTTAATCAGGTGAATATAGAATAAGAATCAGAATCAGGAAACTTTATTTATCCTGGAGGAAATAGTTTATGTGGTGATGACCACAACACACAGACACAGAGAGACACAATACACCAAAATTAAGTCAAATAAAAAGGAATAATAAAATAAATAAAATAAGTCTAAATAGAATCTAATAAAAATCAAATAAAAGAAAGTAAAATCGGAATAAAAAGAAAATCAGTGGAAAGAAAACAACCATAATATGAATATAAGCAGTAATTTTGCACTAGCGCCCTTTTGAGGACAGCATATGATATTGCACATAATATTTGGTACTTACGTGCAATATCGTGTGCTGTCCTCTACATAGTGTTAAGTCTTACCAAAGAATGGTTTAGTATCAAAAGTCTGATACAATTTATCAATTTAACTTGGCCAAGAACTGTTTGATTTTGCAGAAAAATAACAGCGAACTGACCTGCCAAAACCAACTCTTAAAGTCCTCACAGTGTCCAGCACAGGTGACACTGGCTCGAATTTAGCTGGAAGTATTTTATTTTATGTTGGAACGATGTGTGTATAACCAAGCTGAATGCAAAATCAGAGCTCAGACCATAAATAACATAACTTGCATATCAGTTTCATAGTAGATGCTGAATAATTCCAATTTTAAGTTTAGATTAATAACTGAGTAAAGAGCCTGTAAAACAATTGGGCTAGTGGTTAGGGAGTTCTTACACACTTGAGCTGATGTGAAGTGGCCTCACAAACGAGCAGGACTCTTTCTCACCGAGCAGGAAGCCTCGCACTTCCCGCTGTTCCCTTGGCAACAGAACATGGCCCATGCCTGATGGACACTTCCTTACAAATACGGCTCTTCCTGTGCTCAGGCTGTGCAGCTGTGGGGCTTGTTAAACAAGGACATCTGTGCGGGGGTCTAAAGAGGACAGGCAAGCAACACAAGCAGTTTAATGCAGGGAAAGTGTTTTACTATATGAAACAAGGAACGAGTTGATGGTAAATGGCTATTTTTTCTACTTTACACACAACATTCTGAGTTAACACGCGCTTTGTGCCAACACTTTTAATGCTTTTAAGCCTCAGTATGGTGTGCACATACAATGCAATTAATTTTTTTTAAACTCTTCACTTATACATAAGGCCATGAGTAATATAAACTGTATGGAAAAAAATATTGAGACACTCCTTTTAATTACTGAATTCAAGTGGCCCCCTTATTCTAGTGAAGGGATTCATCTTAATACTTAATACTTTTGGACAACGTCAAAATGTTTGGAGAAGATTCTTTTCTATTCCAGCATGACTGTGTCCCAGTGCACAAAGCGAGCTCCATAAAGACATGCTGGAGGAGTTCAGTGTGGAAGAACTTAACTGGCCACTCAGAGCACAAACTTCAACCCCATCCAGCACCTTTGAGATGTACTTGAACGGTGTTAGTGAGTCAAACCTTCTCTTCATAAATACTATAAAGAATGAGTATAAATAAATTCCACAGAAACTCCAAAATCTTGTGGAGAGTCTTCCAAGAAGAAATGGCAGACCAACTCCATATTAAAGTCTATGTATTTGAATGCAATGTCATTGAAGTCCTTGTTGGTGTAATGTCAGATGTCCCAATACTTTTGTCCGTATAGTGTACTTCATGACATACACTTGCATAAACACCTTTAAAGGCTTATCCTGACAGGTGTCAGTTATCATTTTCCAGGGTGAACATAAACGAAGGTGTTTTTTACAACATCTAACAGTTGTTATAATAACAATTATAACATATACATATTTATGTAGGTATATGTCAGTTGTCATGAAAGGTTTATATACATATCATGTGTACATATGAAATATAAGCCCTTGGTGAAGTTTTACCAGACATTTTTATTGTCCTGTTTTCTGTTGGACAGCTGTGATCTGAGAGCTACAGAAATGTTTGTTAGAAGCCTTTACCATATGGGTTTAGTGCTTTTACCCAGAATAACAGATTCCTGTTAATCATTACACTGTATAACAGCGCTAAAAGATCTCACTGCTAGGAGATATATGGCTTCTAGCAGCACAAATAGTCTAGTATCAGCTAGCTAGGATACCAGGAAGTGTTCTAGTGCGGATCATATCCTGAGGTTTAATGGGTTTGTTTGTGTGATGGTGGGGCACTCAGCCCTGGTGGCATGCTCCTCGACCACTGGCGACTGGTTCAAGTCTGCAGTTTTGGAGGTGGCCAAGAGGTCAGTCAGAATGATGTCAGATGCTGGATTGGCTGCATCTGCCATATGTTGGGGGTCTATGGTGTCAGAACAGCATTCCACAAACATGAGAGATGATTCACTGCAGTAACTCATGCCTTCGGTACACATACACACACTCACATACCTTTGTTTTTATATATTATGCATAGATGTAACAAAAACACACACGCACGCACACACACACACACACACACACACACACACACACACACACACACACACACACACACACACACA
>JBBPDE010008188.1:0-11408 GCA_037974605.1 Nannopetersius ansorgii
ATAAATAAACCCCCCCAAAAAAGATCGGTTTGAAATCGGCAATACGTGCGAGTGATCGGCCGATCACCGATCAGGCCAAAAATCATCATCTGTTTCTGATCACTAGCCGATCGATCGGTGCATCTCTAGTTTTTTCGCTTGCTTTCCTTTTTTTTTTTTTGTTCTGTCTGCGCTTGTGGTCTTTCCTGTTGTTGTGTTGCATCATAGACCCACAGGCACTTTGTTCTGGTTTACTGTGTATATGGTTGAAAAATTACAAACTTACTTGACTTAAGCTGGACAGGGTGAAAAAGTGAGTCTGGTACAATCCTCACCCTGAAACAACGTCTTAGTGCTTCCGAGCCCCTCATTCACCTCTTCATCCACTCACCCCAGTGTTCCCAGTGCTGGTGTCGGAGGCCTGGGCTGCTTGTTTTCAAGGTACCATTTGCAATTTCTGTGTTTAAGTGCAATAATCTCAGGATGTGCAATATCATTACTTGCGTCAATATTACTGATCTACTGATCTCAGTTATGTTCAATAGTGAATTTAATATACAGAACAACTGCAAACCACTGTGTTACTATTTATTAACTGTTATTTATCTACAGTATTTCTACCCTAGCATGTTGTGTATATAGCATAATGGATTACACACAGACTATTTCCTGCAGTTCTTATCTGACAGATTTTTGTCTGTTTTTATTATTTTATATTCTTGTCTGTGTGTGTCTGTGCAGTAGTTCCACATCCTCTGGAATCAATAAAAGTTTTCTGATTGTGATTCTCTGATCGTTTTTAAGGCCTCAGACAAAGACCCTCTTGGCCTCAGTTAGGTAAAGTAAATTGGCCATGCGTGAACACACCACATTGTGAACAGCGTGAAATTCTTCTCTGCATTCGCCAAGTGAAGCAGTGGGCAGCCAGCAATGCATTGCCCAGGAAGCACTGTGACGGTTCTTTGCTAAAGGGTACCTCAGTGTTGCCACTAGCACTCTTGGGATTCAACCTCACAGCGTTCAGATTGCAGAAGCAACTCCCTAACTACCAGGGCAACAGCTGCCCTAAACAGTAAACACTAAAGTAAGCTTTTCTCTCTGCCAGTAAAAAGAAAGGCTAGAGTCTGATGGTGAATCCAGATGAATGCACATCTGCACAGATGTTCAGGAATAAACCCTCAGGTTAGTCTCTATTAGCTGATGGCCTAGCTAGGCCAATGCCAAACTGAAAGCGAAACACAACGGCTTCTAATGAACAAACCATACTTCCCAAACACCCTATGCACACTCACCCACACACACGGTTGTGAGTGTGTGATGGGGATGAGGCTGTTAGTGTCTGGAGAAAGGTGGCTCTGGGCTGGACACAACAATGGAAACAAAACATCAATTTTGGAGAAACGACCCCTGCTGCAAAGAAATGACAACATGCACGGGGTTAAACGCCACACATTCGTGATATCTGAGCAGCCAGGCGTGTCTTACCTTCGTGGGAACTTCAGATTTGAGATGCTGGTGGTCTGTTGGAAGCTGGAGCTCCGTGTCCTGCATGGGAATCACAACCAGACGTGAGCAATCGAGCCAGAGAACAAAGACACGGGGGACGTGTTTATTTTTTTACCCTGGACGCTTTTTTGCGAGGAGAAGAGAAAATTGCACCCAAAAATATGCAAACTAACCAAATAAATAAATAAACAAACAATGGCTCTGCTGCTTTGCGAGCAAGCAACGACGATTTCCAAACTTACCAGGGCTGCCCGGGTTAGCATTAGCAACGAGAATGTGAATATTATCTCACACGCTTGAGCTTCTATATTAGCGTTACAAACGAGACTCTTTTAGAAAGCCAAATGATTCAATCTGTTAATTGTATTGTTAGTTTTATGGATAGTTAAAATGCCTACAAAGGTTAAGGATTAAAAGCAGCAGTCTGAAGTGGGGAACGTTTGGAGGAGGGCAGGGATACACTAGCGAGCAGCTTTGAATGTAACACGGTGCCTGTTTGTATTTGTTTTTCCACCCGTTTTTAAAAAAACACGCCTCTTACGCTGGGATAAACTGATTAGTTTTGATTGTTTTTTCTATAACATAAATGTATGATTTATTTCAAGTAAAATTTATATACACATGTTACCAGGCTGGTAAACTGTTATGCGAATCGTTTTTCAACTGTCCAAGCAGCTCTGGGTTTTGCTGTTGCTATGGTGATAGGTGAGACTGCTCAACCGACCAATAGGCGGACGGGTCGTGCTTACGAATTAGCCAATCACAACACAGGAGGCAGGACCTATCTGAATACGGGTGGAAAGCAAACACCGTTATTGGTATTTTTTCTATCCATATTTGTATTCTATTTTTATTTTTGTAGTTGGCTTGCTTATATATTTTATATATATGCTTATATATGTTCCCAGTTCTACAAACTACACTACGATTGATTTAGCCTAGAAAAGTACGTTTTTTACCCTCTAACAAAATAAAAACGCCCAAAATAGCCCATGCAATTTATGGGCTCCTTAAGATAACAGCCCAGTCATTACTGCGGATGTGTCCATAACATCCCCTAGCCCCTACCAACCAGCAATGCCTCTCTTCTTTACTCTATAGGATGCACACATATGCCTGGGTTTGAATACTGACACTCTTTCATGAATCACTGCACAGAGCTATTCAGAACAGAGGGGGTATTGATGAGGTGTACATTTTGCTACTGTTTCAAATCTGACTTTTTCAATACTGCCCTGAAATCATTACACCTTAACTCAGTGGCAACCAAGCTGCTTTTAGGAGAACTAAAGAAAGAAACACACAGTACAGAAGGGAAGATTCTTTCCAAACGTTTTTTTTTGTTACAAATGTTCTTGAAAAAGCGACAATATAATAAAGTAGTTCTTTCTTTAACTACTCATGTGACAAATAATGAACCGTGAATCTTCTCAGTGAATATACAATCCAAAGTACAATCAGTCTCTTATTCACAGAGGTTTGCACTGCTTAGATGCATTAGCAGGAACATTTTTATGACAGTCCAGGGTGTATCTGCACATCTTCCACATCAGTCTGTCAGGTGTAGATCCATAGTCGTCCCGGTGTCCACCTTTGACTCTCATTATGAACAACTTTCCCTTCAGGTGGATCCAACAGCTTTAAACCACGAGATCAAAATCATCACGCTGTTGAGAGAAGAGACAAGCCATGATTCATCTTATAAGCTCCAGAGAACCTAGCTTTGGTGAGGACACTGACTGTAGGCCTTGGGTCTCTTCTAAAACTCTGGAACTTTGCTTGACAATGTTAAATAGTTTGCTAATAAGGCACTGTTGCCTACAACGTGTATGGCATGTGATTAAAGATAAGCACACTTCCCCCCCGTCAATGTAATGCATACAGCCTACAACACTTTCACCACCTGACATGGTTCCTGGGGGTGTAAATGAGTGACTGGTATTGGGTATTAAATACCTGTTCCCTCCATTTAGAATGGGGCTTGATTTCCCAATTCAAACAAGAGCCCTTGGACAAGAACTCGAACACTATACTTTCCAGTGCAGAAACTTAACTGCAGCCTAAGTCTAACTTGCATCAGTGGAGAATGGAATCCTCAATCGCCCAGAGACCTACTGACATGCCAACGCGACATTAGTGCACCACTGCAAAAACCTGTCTTATACGACAGTATACCCTTATTAGGAGCTTCCATTTATTTGGGTCAATAGTGGAGGCTTCATACATCACAGGAAGCTTTGTTTCGTGATCACACATTGTGTAGAACCAGAGACCCAGAACTATTAAACGTCAGTAAATTGATGTTTTTTGGCAACATTTTAAACATTTTTTAAAAAGTGGAAATAATGATGTGAGAAACGTGTGTGAGAGAGAGGGGTGTGTGAGAGAGGGGGGTGGGCGAAAGGGGTGTGTGAGGGTGGTGTGGGAGGGAGGAGTGTGTGAGAGAGAGGGGTGTGTGAGAGAGAGGGGGTGGGCGAAAGGGGTGTGGGAGGGAGGAGTGTGTGTGAGGGTAGGGCTACAAGTAACTGTCACATTTGACTGTTTTTACGCAGCACAAGCCAAGAGTTACTGTAAATACTTTAACATCTTTTCTGATTTTTGGAGATACTCAGATACTACTGCATATTTTAGAGATTTAAAGAACCACTCAGAGATCCAATAACATTAACATTAATAATCTCAGGACAAATGGATTTCTGAGGAGAACAGAAATGAAACACAGCCAAGCGGGGGCCCAAAATCCCATTAGTATGCTCATAATGTGCAGCAGTACCTCCTCGTTGTAATTCATGACATGCTGTTTGATCTTGGAGGAGTCCACCCAGGTCACAAAATCCTCCATGTTCCTGTTTATGAGAAGTTTATGAAATGATGTTACAGAACCAAACAACGACCTACAGTTCAGTCCACCTAAAAGATCTTCAAAAGCAATAAACAGCCGATACAATATAAACAATAAACAGTCAATGCTGGTTCTTCCAAAGCTCACTTCTCATGGCGTTGTCATATCTCCATCCGATTTTACTGTGGAAAGAGGTCAATAAAAAAGAATAATTTTTTTTTTTAAATTCATGGCTAACCTTGTGACCAGAAATGCGGGATCTGTGACGATCTCTGGCCCGACACGAATATCTGGCCCACGGTGAAGGAAGGGGTTTTAGGTTCTAATGGAGTTACAGTGCAAAAACCTGGAATTCAACATGGAACTCAACATTTGAGGTATCTATGTACCCTAAATCAAAGGTTCTCCAGGTTTTTTTTTTTACATGGTTGAAAAAAGGTTCCATAGACCCTCACGTTCCACCTCTACAATCTTTAGACAGAGTTTCAGTACCAGTGGGGGGTTTCTAGTTAAAAAAACAACAACCAAGTATTCAGTATTCAGTATGCATCACACCTCCAATACCTTAAATACTGAGAGACTGATCTTTTTTTACAGTAGCGGTGAATGGAGCCAGACATCTCCGAAGCATATACAGTAATGGGTTACAATCCAAGAGCAGCCGCATGCAGAAAAACCATGTTATTGTTTTGGTTTAAAAAAAAAAAGTGTCCGTTTTTATAGTGTAAAGTCTAATTTTGCCACCAAAAACAATTTAATTTTGTGTTATACTATGAATAATTATTTATCGCTTAAAAAAACATTAGCGGTTAGCATTAGCAGCGTGTGGCGAGCGATAAACAATCGTACACAAAAGAAACGTTGAAATAACTCTCTACCCGCATTTTTAGACAGGGCACAGCTTACTGATACTAAATAAACTGAGATTACTGTAGACAATTGTGTGTGTGTGTGTGTGGGAGGGGTTGATAAAACGCTAAAATACAAAGACAAGACACGGAGCAGTCATGCTACATGCTGCAGCAGCTTCTTCTCTTTATGGCGGTTGACAGCTTTTCACCACTGGACTGGTGGCAGTAATACAGTTCGGTTCTCAGGAAAATTCGCGAATGAAGCTCCCAGTGAAGCTCCACGTGTTTATATGGAATGATGCTGATGGTAAAATCTTTTTCAATGGTTAGAATTTTAGGACCAAAAACTGGTAAAACCACATCTCAGGTGTCAGGCAGCGCAACCTCAGCTGTTTCATGGAACAACTTTCTCTGAGGGAGCTTTTATAGGTGAACGTCTCGTTCCATTCGCCATCACTGTGAACTTCACAGTGAATTTCTCCAGAACGGAGCGTTTTACACTCTGAACAAATTTACTTATGTCTCACCCATTTATTCATGTAGAAAATTACAGGTTTCCTTGTGAACTCCTCACTATTAACGCTCTGTCCTAGTAACACTAGTATTTCTGCCGTATCACCATGATGAGTGGTGAATGCTGTTGTACGTCTGTCTACAGACTGCTGGCTCTGAAGGACAGGCTTTAGTTTGGATGTAATGAGGTCATCTACATCCCGTCACTTACAATAAATTAAATAACGAAGCGGCCCAGCAATGTGTCAAGGGACTTGTGTCCTCAGACTTCACTCAAAATTGATCTGCTGAAACTAAAGTGATCTGCTGAAGTGGATTAGGAAGGATACGTCCTTGTTCAATGAACGTGATGGCAGTCTTCAGGTTCTGAGCCATTCGCAGCTTCAGCATTATGGAAGGAAGCCGCCTCCTGCATGACAGAGGTGAGAGAAAACACAGTAAGGACCGGTTATGTTGATAAAAGGCTTGTCGTTGAATTCCTGATAAAAACACAGGACCCACATATTTGAGACCCGAGTCTAATAACATTTGACAAACTGGTGATTTACATATATGGGAAAGCACATAAGTGTTAATTATCAATGTTTACACATCTGTAGCATTCAATGTTTATTATCTATTATCTAATATTATATATTTGTAACACTCTCACAATGTGTGTTTAGATATCTGTAACCTAGAGTTTTTATGGTGAGTGTGTTTACGCATTTATAACACACTACCAGTTTTTTCAGTGTATTTGACTTTAACACACTCACTGTGTATAACTGGTGTCTTTACACATATGTAACACACTAAATAATAAAACACAGGAAGTGTGTCACAGACGAGTAAACACACCGAAGATAAACACAGCCGTTAGCCTCGCTGTGCTAAAGCTCCTCCCGTGTTTGCTTCTACTGCTCATTGAAACATGTAACACACTTTGTGAGAACTTAAACAAGAAAGACCCTCTTTCCTCCACCAAAGAAAACCGAGCCATAAGAGGTGCACTCACCTACAGAAGGAGGACGCACTGACTTCATTTGCGAGGGACAGATTCTGTTTGGTGGGGATCAGGCCAGAACTGTAGCTGTCAATGAATGTTACAGCATCAGAAAACACATCCATTCCTTTTTCTCCTCCAAGAAATTATTATTTGTAATCTTGGTATAGAGTGGAACCAAACCACTATTAATAAACAGTCATTTATTTCAGTATCTATAGGATTTACATCCACTTCTCCCACTGAGCACAGCATTTTTTGTACGTAGCATAATGTACGTAGTACCAAGCATTGTTTGGAGTATGTCTGGAAATTTTAATTTGACCTATACTATGTTTCATATTGTCCCTGTCTGTGTGTTTGTGCAGTCATAGCATAAGCAAAGTTTTCTTATTCTGATGAACCTCCGAATGACAAATGGTTTATGTACAAGCCCACAGAGGTCTGCCATCTTACTGGCTGGATCCATCAGTCGCAAGTGAAACTTACAGTTTCTCCAGTAACTGAGCTGTGCTTTGAGCTCTGAAACCATCCTTCTCATCCAAGTCGCGTATCTTCCTGGCAAGATCTCTGATGTTCCGACTCAGTTTGTTGTACCTGAAAGAGAAAAACACAGAGCCCAAATGACTTACTGAACTGAAAGGAGACCAAAGACATACATTTGCAAGCAGGCGAGTGCCATCATAAGCAATATTCATTCAAGGGCAATTCCACCCTGACTACATATCTGCTCATTAAGAGTGGGTCAGGTGTAAAACGGTTCATTGTGCAGGTTCTGATTTCTGTGTTGTGATAGTGGTGGATAGAAAAAGACGTCTCCAACACAAATCCAGCTATTTTATTCACTATCGACCCCCAGCGAAGCTCCAGTGTTTATACTGATGTTGATGATGGTAAATAAGTGAATCTGAACTAAATCACTTTTCTTTGGGCACTATTTTGCCTTACAACACCCTGAAAGTATCCCTCCACCATGAGGGCTTGTGGTCTAGTGGTTAGGGAGTGGGGTTGAAACCTAGCACAGCTAGTGTCATCACTGAGGTACCCTTGAGGAAGGTACCATCCCCACACACTGCTCCCCAGGTGCCCCTCATTGGTGGCAGCCCTCTGCTTGTTAAATGGGTTAAAAACATGATTTCACACCGTTCAGACCATGTACTGTGCGGTGTTCGTGAATAAGAGGCCACATTACCTTGGGACCAAAAGCTTCTCAAAACTCTGGTAAAACAGCATCTCGGTTGTGAAGCAGCAAATTCATAACCATTTAACAGAATCACTTTCTGGCTCCATTCACCAACACTGTAAACAATTCTGACAGGCCAAGTATTTCTACAAAGGCATGTTTCACGCTAAACACACTCCAAACAACATTGTTTATGTCTTACAATTTTGATACATTTTAGGCAAACTTGCCCCTAAAAGTATAATGTCCTAGCCACACTGCATATAGAAATGCATCATATCGTCTCCTAGCAACCGTTAAAATACCGACAAATATCGTATCGTAACATTCGTAGTCGGACTAATTTCAAAATTAGTTCGGGCAAGCGGCATCATTTTACAAAATTATAGCATCCATGTAACGCATAAAAAGCTGAAATTACTACTCATTAAAGCGTATCGTCACAGCTTAATTTCGGAAGCATTTTGCACATATGAAACATTAATCAAAGACTTGCTCACTTGGTGTAATCCTCTCTCTTCTCAATGTGGTATTTCCTCAGAATTTTCACCTCATGTAGATTGTTGTCCACCTCCCAGTTAATGAAGTCGACTTTCTTCAAGAGCTTCTGCTCGTGAAACCTCAGCTTACGGACCATTTTTACGAGGAATATCTAATAAATAAGCAAGCGAACAAAAATGTAATAGATGTACTAATTACATGTGCTCATACATTATCAGGTCTAAATGTTTAGACGCGTATTAAGCAACCCAGAACCTCTCTAAACACATGGCTTACTGGTGAAATACAACACGGGCTGTGATCAGAAACACTGACCCCTATAGGCTGGGATGAACACAAAGTCCACGCCAGCGTCCACAACCTGCTCTGCTACTGGATTATACGCTACATGGACAAAAGTATTGGGACACCCCTGTTTTTAACGTTTGGGTTAAGCCCCTTCCTTCCAGTAAAGGGCCAAGGTAATGTTCCAGTGATATTTAGCAAGGGTGAGAGCTTTCATGGGAGCGATTATATATACTTATCTGCGTTTTCTTATGTGTTTATGACATGCATAATTGCCACACCACTCTAGAAATCTTTTGACCATCTTCTTCACTGAGTCATTTTACACAAATTTTCAACCACTTGGTTTGTTTTACCTTTAAGACGATTGAAAGATTTCAACACCTGCAACCTGGGCTATTCCACTCTGCTCTAGGTGATGTTTCATTTTAATTGTCTGTATAATTTAGCTGTTAATATATAAATTGACTCAGAAAGGTAAACTGAAGAGAAGCTTACCAGATTTCTTAATAATGGTTGTGAATGGAACCAGACGTGAAGCTCAGCTTGTCTCTGAATGTTGATGCTGATTATGGTAAAATATTGGCGAACCAGAACTAAATCACCTTTCTTTGAGGACTATTGTGCCTCCCTGACGTCCTTTTGGTATTCCTCCACCATGAGTGTGTTTAGTTTTAGGACCAAAAGTGTCTCAGGTATCAGTGAGTGCAACCACAACCATTTTATGGATAAATATTCTGTGAGGGCACTTTCAGATGCAGACTTCTGGTTCCTTTCACCACCACTGTAAACAGTTCGGACTATCATACAACCAGTTTTGCTGGAATTAAGGTCACCACGACCAGGCACCTCTGCACAAACCCAATCAATTATGTAGGTAGAGTATGAGGACAACATCGCTGAGGCCAAGCAACTGACCTTATGGGCTTATAAAGGCGTGACTTGACCTGGCTTGAAAGTCTATAAATGTCTATAAATCTGTCCTGGCTTATATGATCATGACCAATAGCAAACCATAGCTTCTTCACTAAAAAAACTAATAGAAGTGAAGTTTTTCCACCCCTAATGGTTAAAAAGGGGTTCCCTTTGACTTTGACTAATGAAGCCTATTGTTTAAACCAGGCCATGTGACCTCTAGCCATCTTTCAACATGCATGAGTTGAGGCCCAGGATTATGTGTACGTTCGCTGTATATACAATGGAAAAACACAGACAACCCTTATGAACAAAAGCTCGAAAGAAGCTTTTTGGTGTCAGTGGAAGAAGAACGTGATCTTAATCTTTGAGGCTTGGCTGACAAAAAAGCTTTTTCAATAAAAGAAAACTAGAATAACTGGATCTGAAACGAGTCCCGTCGGCGGAGCCAGAACCTGTCAAATATCCTGGTTGACGGAGGTGTTTTCTCTGGTCCCATCCAGAAGAACCAGAGAGTCAGGATGAGTCTCCAGCATTTTCTTCACGATTCAGGCACAGGCATGGTTTCTGTAATTTTCAATCAAAATGCGATAACTTTTGCTGGCATGTTTTCTGGTTTTTGATTATGTCACCACGCACCTGTGGGCGGGGCAACTAACATTAACCAATAACATCAGTGTCTCATCGATGTTCTTATTTTAAACATCCAAGCCGGGTAAATCTTTCTGGTCGCAGAAGGTATTATGATCAGTTGTGAGTTGCAAATGGTTGCCCTTAAAAAGATGACAACATTGCACTAATGGCAGTAATATTTATCTCTGCATTACAATATAATTATAATACAACATGAATCAATTCTTTAAAGGCCCTTTAAACAGAGAGGGATCCTCATGGGTTTCATTAGACAATGGCAATGGTTATGCAGAAGATTCACAAAATTCATTATACAGTTCATATCTATATACATTGCCATTCAAAAGTTCATGATTTTTTACCAATGATCCATTCACTTCATAAACTGCAGCTTTTTATAATATATTCTTGCTATATGCTATATAGTTGAATGAACACCTAAAAGAAAATATGTCAAAAGTTTCCTTTATGAGATGAAAGAATCTGTAACAGTGCAGGTCTGACTCCTATTAACTGGTTGTTGGTGATTCAGAGTCAAATTCTAGATTCCTTTACCTTTACCTTTGTCAGCACTTAATAGTTTGTTAAATGATTCGTATTATTATATTATTATTATATTATGTGGCTTTTCATGGGCCAGTATTTGTCGGTATTTGGCTGATGCCCTTATCCAGAGTGACTTATAGGCATAAGGTACAGTCCCCCCTGGAGCAACAAGGACACAGTGGTGGAGGGTGGGGGGCATGGGGGTGGTGTTGAACCTGCAACTTTGTGGTCATCGGGTTCACAGGTGAGTGTTTTACCTACTAGGCTACTAGCACCCCTGTAAAAACTACTAAATGCTGAGTGTATTTAGCAAGTACACAGGTAGTGTATACAACTATATAACTATAAATACATGTATACACCCCAGACTAATGAGGTGTGAAATGGAAAGTGGTGTATTCCTGAACTCCTCACACATTTAAAGACTTTAATCCTGAAAAGTGATTGTAGCTGCAGAACAGACCTCAGTCCGTTCGGCCCTAGCCTGCGTCCAGCATGTCTCAGTGTGTTTGGCAGAGCAACAACTCCGCCCCGCACTGCACTATGTGTGTGTGTGTGTGTGTGTGTGTGTATGTGTGTGTGTGTGTGTGTGTGTATGTGTGTGTGTGTGTGTGTCTGTGTGTGTGTGTGTGTGTGTGTATGTGTGTGTGTGTGTGTGTTTGTGTGTAT
>JBBPDE010008209.1:0-11406 GCA_037974605.1 Nannopetersius ansorgii
TTTGTGACAGTGGGAGAAGTTCTAGATTATGATGGGGAGTTTTTTCCCCTGAAGTGAACTGATAAAACTAAGATATTTTTTTTTTTATATTTATTTATAAAACCATAAATAATCTTCACACTACTGTTTTAACTTCTTTTTATCTATTTAAATTAAACAGGCTGTTTTTGTTACTGTGCTTTTAAGGCATTCATTTATTCTGTTTTCATATTCATATTATCTGAACTGCTTTTCCTTAACCCAATGGTCACAGAGGGAAAAGTGGTTTGCCAAAAAACACACATACACACAGTACAAAAACTTTGAATTTACACACATAAATAAGTAAAGAAAGTAAGAACATGGCCATAATGGAAACATGACACCCAATCAGTATTAGGGGTGTAAACATGCATCAATGTGTTCTGATGAATCAGTTAAACGGCAAACCACCCGGTGCAGACGCGACCATATAAATTTTGATAATGCATTTTTATTTGCTCGCATGTTCCAGTATTGTTTTACATGATGCATATTGATGTACACATTCCCTATACTCCTACGCTTTAGGTGGCAGTATGTAGCAAAACCTCTGTAGGTGGCATCATGCAGCGTGTTTTTGGCATCATGCAGTGTGTTTTAGTCATATTTGGTATTTTAACAATGCATGAGTATGGAAGTATTTTGGTTTCCGGAAGATTAATGGACAGACAAAAACGTTTCCATGCGCACAGAATGCAAAACTTGTCTGCAGACCTCACAAGGCACCACGGGGTTCCCTGGTGGTCCTGACAGGAGAGACTTCTACAGCCCTATTGACCACATTTTTTCCACAAAACCTATCTAGCATCTAAACCTCTATTTTTTTTAAGCATGCAGTCGGCAGCAACTATAACGTGCTATGAAATACATATACTAAAATAATTAATCATGACAACAACAAATGACATCAGTACAACACACAGTCATTTCAGCCACGCCCACTGGATTTGCACAACCTGGCAGTTTGAGAAAAGATCACTTACATATTTGAAAGGCAGCAGCGCAGCCATAGCAACAGCCATATCAGCCAGAGACAAGCTCTCCCCAACCAGGAAGGTCCGAGGTTCTAAAACCTGATCGAGAACCTTCAGAACCCGAAGCAGCTCCGCCCTGGAACTCTGCTGCAGCTGGAGGAAGAGACGGAGATCAAGATTAGAAGAAAGTGCATACAGATGTGTGAACAGCCAATTAGAACACAACAGACTGGGATTCTTGTCGTTCGTAAAAGCCTCTGTTGATGAAATGTGCTCCTTTTAGAACGACCACTTAAGGGTGTGTGAGAGGGGGAGGAGTTATAGAGTCTGATGGGTGTGTGAGAGGGGGAGGAGTTATAGAGTCTGATGGGTGTGTGACAGGGGGAGGAGTTAGAGTCTGATGGGTGTGTGACAGGGGGAGGAGTTACAGAGTCTGATTTCGAGGGGAAATAATAGCAGCTGTGACTGCAGCTACTGAGACAAAAACACACAAACCTTTTTGTCGACTCCCATCACCCCTAACAGGGGGAAGACCACGGCGCAGGCCACAGGCGTGAGCTCGTTCTCAGCGAAGCTCAACCACTGCCACACCTCGCTCTCCTGACGGGCGTCGCTCCCTGTTCTGCTGCCTAGTGATGCCAGGTACCAGCTGACGGCTCCGGCTCCACAAAGGGCCGTGCCCTCGCCCCCGCTCCCCCCCAGCACCAGCGCAGGACGACACCGGGCCACAGCAGAGGGGGGCTCCTCCTGGAGGGTCCGCGGGCAAGACGGAGAGAACTCGGCCGCAATCAGGGCAAGCAAACTCCTGAAGTCATCAGGGTGGGAGGACACATACAGAGAGTCCATCTCTAAAAGTGAGAAAGTGCGATAATTAATAATATATATAAACAAGAACTAATTTTCTAGTTCTATATTTTTATATTATTTCTATTTTATTCTTTCTCCTATCTGTTTCTCGTTATCAAGATATAAATTTTTGCAATAGTGATATTGCAGAATGCTTTACTATGCAAATAACCCTCTAACCAATCCCAGTACAGTTACAGACCAATCACAGCTCCAGGTGAGATACTGCCTGTTCTGATTAATCAAAGTCTTTACGTAATCCAACAAAAGTCAAATTCTTTTGGGCAGTCTTACACGACTATGTCTTTAAGGCTGATATGTGTAAATGATCTCTTGTATCACAGCACAATCAGAAGGCAGCGGAAACTTAAGCATGAAAGGGTGGAGGTAAAGTGCTGTAGGTTAAACACGGAGACTTATGTGTGGATTCTGTGACATCAGAAAAACTGTCTGTAAAATCTGTCTGCAGTTTAGTTTCCATACATGGCCTGTGTGGATGGGGCATTGAATATTTACATACTTCGAGTCTTTCAGTTCTTTTTAATTCCTGAAAAGTGATGAAATGGACTCTAATGTACTGAAAGGCGCCGCAGTATGTAGCAGTATAATCACAATACTTATACTCTATCCATATCGTGCAGTGTAAAATAAATAAATAAATAATAGTAACATAAAAAAACGTCCTTTGGCTGCTTAACACAATCAACACTCAGATGCCTTTAGTCCGAATTTTCCGTCCCACATTTCGGTCCTCCAAATTCTGTTCTGGCCAGTGGATGGGTTCAGCAGAATGAGGTGAAGTGATACAGAAAACTAGGGCAAAAAGCAGAGTTGAGTCTGACAGATTTTCAGCTCTCTCTAAACGCTGACCGGTCGGAGGTGTGTTCTGATCTGATATACATATCAGCTTATATAAACAGCTAAAATTATATATGTTACAGACTGTATATATGTATGTATGTATGTATGTACGTATATAAGGTGGATAAATTCAGCAGAATGAACAGCTGCTGTGTGAAAGGTGGAAGAGAAAACTGGAAGAAGAAGTCAGGCTGATCTCCAGCTCTCTCTGAAAGCTGACCGGCTGCTCGGAGTTCTGGTGTGGTGTTTGAGCTCTGCAGAGGAACAGAGGCTGGTCTGGCCTGGTTCGGGAGTGACGATGTGTGTGAGTTTAATTTAAAGTGTGTAGATTAGAAGCGGCGGTAATGTTGACAGTGTTAAGCCGGACTACACGCTTCTCTCTCCGGGCCGGGCGCTGTCAGGGAGCCGGGCTCCAGACACGGTCATGGAGCTACAGCTGAAGAGCCTCCCACCCGTAACTGTTAGCTGTGTTCATAATGAAAGCGACAACAATAAAATAAAGTTCTAATATTAGAGAACTCACTCACCGGTCCGGTCTCTAATCCCGCGTGCTCCGAGCTCACCGCGTAGCAACCGGCTCGGCCGTAAACTCGCGACAACTGCCGTAAAAACGAAAGTGGTCTGATGCAACGAGGAGGACTCCGAAGAAGACTTTTAATTTACATAATTTAAATTTCAGTCATAATAAATAACAATAAAAGTCATTTTGTAATTTTTAAATGTTATTTTAAAACATTTAACTTTCAAATTTTCGTAATAATAATATTTTAAGGATGATTTAAGTATCACACTGTAATGATAACGAGGACGTTTATGTAGGCATGATAAGATATTATACAGTTAAATAGTACAGAAAAGGAAAAAATGAACAGAACGAAATAAAACAAAATCAAATGCTAGGATCCAGAGAGCTTGAAATGAGCACTTGAAGTGTCAGACGCTAGAGGGCGTTCTCTGAAAATGCATGGGGTTAAATAGAACTTTTTATGCAAAACGTAATGTAACAAACTACCTCCAAATTAACTAATCTGTTAAATTATTTACATTTTATTGATATAGCTTTGCAGAATCCAGATCGGTCCTAGTAACCAAATGGCAACAGAGGCAAGGAAAAACTCCCTAAAGCTGGAGGAAGAAACCTCAAGAGGAACCAAGAATCAACAGGGGAACCCATCCTCCTCTGGTCAACCCAGAGAGAAAGAGAAAGAGAATCTCTGTGGGGATAATTACGAGAAAATGCCTTGGAACAGAGTTGGTACAGTTAAGAGTCAGTAGAGATAGTTTTTGTTGAAGTAACTGAGAGTTTCTAGTCCACAACAACAGGAACAACAATCTTCACTGGAGCTATAAACAGCAGTTGCCCTTGAATGTGGAGTTGAAAGCAGTCAAACTAGTCGAGGACATTTGGGTAAAGGGACTCAGCGATTGCAGACTCGGGAAGGTAATGACATTGAGGCCCCAATGGTGGTCAGTCGGTCTAGATAAATGTGCAGGTGCAGTTGTTCCCCTCTGAAAAAACAGAGAACAGAGGTAGTTCTGCTTTGGGTTACAGGGTATAATGTATATAATATACTGTAAGGAGTGCAAGTTGAGACTCTGGCTTGACTTTCTTGAGCAGCCTTGCTAGAAAGTGCAGGGTCAAGGGGTCTCAAAAGCACCCTGAGACACCCACATACCTCCATTCCACCGTCAGCAAACCTGAGAGAATGTGAGGAGCGCAAGGGAGACAGCACTGTCCTGGTTTTATAGAATTCTCTAAATTACAAAAAGCCTAAACAAGTAGGTTTTCAGCCTGAACTCAAAAACTGTGACTGTGTCTGAGTCGTAAACATGATACGGAAGAGTATTCCAGAGCTTCGGGCTTTATATGAGAACGCTCTTTTCCTGCTGAAGCTTTCAGAATAGTGGGTACGAGTCAGCACTTTGAGATCTGGGTGACTGTGGAGGTTCATGGTAAGAGATGAGCATACATAGTTATTTGGAGGCGAGACCATTCAAGGCTTTATATGTCAATAATAGAATTTTAAAGTAAATGCGAATAGATAGATAGATGATTCATTAATAAATTCATTTATCTGTATCAATTAAAAATGAATTACTGTTTTATAAATGGCTTTGTTTATGTTCATGATTACTTTTTGTTATTCACATTATGAGTACAAAGTCAGGACACATCATGTGTGTAATAATTTTTTTTTTTTTAGATATGCCCTATATCTCCTCCACTCTAACCCTGAATTGGCCATTTACGGAATTAAATAGGAAACGCCTGTACTGGAATAATGACACAGCCATCAGAACATCAGAGAATCAAAGCTTTATTGAGACACCAGACATAGTCTTGAATTCCACAGGTACAAGTGTTCTGTAACAGGTTCACTGTAGACCTGAATGGTTTCCACAGCCATCAGCAGGATACAAAAACATTTACCATACCATGTTTACCCCCGCGACCAGTTATTCATTGGCATAGATACATCCTTCGAAATTTCTGTCTAACCAGTATCATCTGTGTAAATGATTCACCAAGGCAAAACTGGAAAAATCAATAAGAAACCATCACTTACACATAAACTGTTGTTCCACTTGGGAAAACGTGACACGGAATACATTTCAAACATTCAAAACATAAGGACATGATCAAACCAACCCCACCAGGGGGGTATTCCAGAAAGCAGGTTATGCTACATAACCGGTTATGTAGCATAACCTGCCTTCTGGAATACCCCCCAGGAGTTTTCCCTTTTCCCTTTAGCCCAGCACATTTCTATTGAGTGATCTTTTGACTCTGTTACTCCTGAGGGTCAACCCAGAGCTCCACACCTACACCAGCTTTACCTAGAACAAGGTCCGATCATAGGAGCTAATCAATCTTAAGCTCCATACAGTTGAAGTTTTCTTTGGTAAGTGTCTAATATGGCTGAGCTGAAAGTTCACCAGTTTGTTAGTGAAAGATATATGGATGGATGGGAGGGAGGGTGGATGGATGGATGGATGCAGAGTGTGAATTACCCCTCCATAATTGGGGGGTACTGCCTTCCTAATACTGTTAAGAAACCACCCCCGCAAACTGATATTATGGCTCTTTTGGGGGGGTCTGGGTCTTGATCCGGGGGGAACAGTACCCCCCCCGTACCCCCTGTAATTCGAACCATGGATGGGTGGGTGGATGGGTGGATGGGGGGGTGGGTGGTTGAATGAATGGGTGCGTGGATGGATGGGAGGGAGGGTGGATGGATGGGTGCGTGGATGGGGGGGTTGGTGGGTGGATGGGAGGGAGGGTGGATGGGTGGATGGGAGGGAGGGTGGATGGATGGGTGGGTGGATGGATGTGTGCTTGGATGGGGGGGTGGGTGGATGGATGTGTGCTTGGATGGGGGGGTGGGTGGGTGGATGGATGGGTGCGTGGATGGGGGGTTGGGTGGGTGAATGGATGGATGGGTGGATGGGTGGTTGGATGGATGGATAGACACATAGACACATAGAAAGATAGACCGAGAGATAGATAGATAGGTAGATAGATTAATAGATCGATTGATTGATTGATTAGTGTCTGGTGTGGCTGAGCCGGGAAAATAAATAGAGAAATACTTCCATCAGATATGTCACGTGCCAGAGACATGGGGAGGAAAGGTTAGAACGTCTGGTCTGATCCCACAGAAGAGCTGCTGTAGCACAAACTGCTGAAAAAATAGTACTGGCTATTCTAGAAAGGTGTCAGTGCATCATGCTGACCCATGTCCACCACCTACAACAGGCTTGTGAGCATCAGAACCGGAGCATGGAGGCCCAGCTAGCACAGTAGCTAATTCGCTAACCATATAACCTACCTCAGTTGTATTCCTTTTTCTGTCTGAAAGGGTAAAAAACGTCTCTGAAGTCCAATTTGTGCTGAATATAGATAGTACTGCTGTTTCCTTCATGATTTTCTTTGACCAAGATAATGGATAATGCTAGCATGGCTGATATAGCACTGGTTAGGTTAACAGTTAATATCAGTAAAGGTTTTGTATTGGTATTGTAGTGAGAGAACAGTAAACAACATTATAAAATGACTAAATCTGTCACAATGTTGAAGATACAATGATGTGGTAGAACACTCGCAAAACACTATAAAACGAGCCACTGTAGCGTAGCTGTAGCTACTGTGCTATATTTGCCCAACATATAAACTAAAATTATGGTAAAAGAAAAAAACAGCAATAATTTGACCCAAGCTACACCAACAAAAGGGACTCAGCTGTGAAATCACTATGATGTAGCTGAAGCTGGTGAACTTTATGCTTATGTTTTTACTCCAAAAAACTTTAACACAAAATACATCCTTTTGCTGACAAAATAAATATAATTTGTAAAAATGATACAATCCAAATGTAGGTGTTCAAGTAAAAATGGGTTTCTAATAGGAATTGTTGCTAACTGATCCATGGCATTGGATGCATTTATAGGTCAGTTAGAGTCACGGGTCAATGTTGACTAATTTCCATCTTCATTTTCGCTTCCCAAACCATCACTGATTTATGAGTAAGACGCGGTGCAACCAACAAACCTATCGCTAATCAGTCAACTGTAAACAATATCAATCCAAAATGATCCGTTTATTTACATTCAGCATGTCTTTTAACAGGTAACATAATGTAACTGCTCACACTAACTCTAACAGATACTGATCTGTATGATACATGCACAAAAAAACAACACAATCCCATTATCTCACTTCCCTGCCACAGCCTCCACCACGTTTTCCACCGTGTTCTCCACCTCTCCGACAACCTCCTGTACATTTTCTGCTACGTTCTCCACCCCTCCAAAAGCTTCCTGCAAATTTTCCACTGCGTTTCCTACCACTCCTCCTACAACGGCCCCCACCCCTCTGAGCGTATGACCCAGCCCCCTCTGGCCTCTCCACACCAGGGTCCCGACGCCCCCTCCCGCCGTCCTGACCTGGTGACCCATTTCACAGCCCATAGTGCCAAGATACTCGGTCAAACTATATCCAGCGGACCCCAACACAGATCCTCCTTGCTCCAAGACTTGCCCCAGTGTCCCACTTGCTAGACCCAGAACGTCTGAGATTAGTGTTCCGGTGCCCAGGACCCCCTCTTGGCAGGACAGCAGCAGGGTGCCCAGCAATGTCCCGAGGCAGAAGTAAAGTGACCCCACTCCATTCTCTACCACTTGATACAGGATGCTCCACACATTTTCAGCTCCAGAAGCTACGCCACAAACCAGGTCCCGGACCAGAAGGAGGCTGTCCTGAGGGACTGCTGCCAGCACGGCCGCATCCTCCTGCAGAACATAAGTGAGCTGAGAGGGGAGGTTGGTCAAGGTGGTGATGACCAGAGAAAGAGGGGTGCAAAGGAGAGAGAATGACGAGGACAGGATGTAGAGCAGGACACTTTCTGAGCTTTCAGTGTCGCTGTTTTGCTCAGTCAAGCTTTCCTCTATGATTGATTCGGTGTCTTGGGTTTCAGCTCCGGAAAGCTCTGCTCTCTCAGCACTGTGTGTCTCTATGTGAGCATCCCTGCTTGTCTCAGCTTCTTTGCTTTGGTCCTGGATGTTCTTCAAGCCTTGTGTGTCAAGTTTTATTTCTCCCTGAGACCCGTCGCCACACTGCCCAGGAAAAAGTTCCTCAATCCCCACCAGCTTCTCCAGGTCCTCCACACTCATCACCTTCAAGTCAGACTCTCCTTCCAGGACCATTCCCATGCTGAATCTGGCGGCTTCATCAGGGGAAGCACAACACACTGCTGTCCACAGCAGCCCTGCCTCACACTCACTCAATCCCCCCACCCCGCTCTGGACATACACATCACCCCCTGCTTTGGCACAAAGTGGTATAACCTGGCTCTCCACCACCTCCGCAGTGAGAGCGTCCACTTTCTGAAGAGCAGAGGCTGAGGCGGACGGAGCTTCATCCTGGTCCTTCTTGTAGAGAGCAGGAAGGAACATGTGGGAATCTTCACTGCTCCAGCCGTCATCCTGCACATACATTCAAAAGACGAGTAAAACTCAGTCATTTTGGAAATTTAAAGATGTAGTTTGGTGCATTCAAACGTATGCAGTTCCCCTCCCAGCCGCAGAGTTAGGCCTAACCTATGGGAGAGCTATGGCTTTGTCCAATCCTCTAACATACCATGGAGAAAGAAAAGAAAACTTGAGAAGTTCTGCAGAACTTTAAATACAAACACGAAGACACTGAGGACAAAAGTACAGGACCCCCAAAATTGGATGAAAATGCATTTTACTGATACCGCGTTTTTAAGGGTTAAAGCAATGATTGGGCCACAAATGTAGCTGATCAGGCAGGACAGGATGTCTGAGGTTTGCTTCCTTAGATTTATGAAGTTAATGTAGCTCGCAAGCATTGGAAATACAAGGCCACCAGTTAGCATCTATACTTCTGTCCATTTTATTTTCTGTCTATTTGGATTAGCATTAAACGCAAGTAGACTCAGGCATGTGGAGTCAGCACAGTACTAACTGGTGTACATAATCTTCCTCATTCAATTCAATTTCTTTACTGTTTTCTAAATTGTAGTTTAATATTGAAACCAAAGAAAATGATAAACACATGGAATTATGCAGTAAACAAAAAAGAGAATATGTTTTGTAATAAGTTAATAAGGTAATAAAGTAATTATGTTGTTTTTATATGCATATGTGTGTGTGTATGTGTGTGTGTGTATTATGTTATACATCTGTATACAGAACTGCATTATAGTCTCCCTGTGCGCCCCCCACTCCCTTAGAATTTAAAAAAATAAAATATAAAATTATAAAAGTATAGCACATTCAGAGATATATGCTGCTCAAAACAATAAAGGGAACACTTAAACAACACAATGTAACTTCAAGTCAGTCACACGCCTGTGAAATCAAACTGTGCACTTAGGAGGCAACAATGCTGGTCACTGAGAGAGTGCAGACTGTAAATCAGTGTTGCCTCCTAAGTGCACAGTTTGATTTCACAAACGTGTGACTGACTTGAAGGTATATTGTGTTGTTCCCTTTATTTTTGTGAGCAGTATTCTTATACATATATAGATTTCATTTTAAGTCAGTCCCCCTTTTTTACCCTCATGTTGGTCTGTGTTGTGAGTGTGTTGCTCCAATGCTCCAGGAGGACGATATTCCGTTTTACCGTGAACTAAATGTATACGGCTGGGATGACAATAAAGCTCGACTTGACTTGACTTGACTACATAAGCCTCTGAGCTCCAGTGCACCACTAGAGAAGCAAACCTCAGACACCCTACATGCCTTGGTTGATCCATAACATTTGGAGAAAGGAGCTGAACTGTGCAAATCATATTTTGTGCTGAACCATCGCTTTAACGTCCCACAGTGACAGTGCAATTTAGTCAGATGTGCTGGACCACAGGACAGCAATGAGACAGGAAGGAGAAGAACAAGGAATGCAGTTTACCTTCTCCTCCAGCGCTCCTTTGCCCCAGCCGTTGCTGTGGTCCAGGCGGAGGGCTGTGTAGACGCTGCTCTGGCAGTCTGGGTGGTACAAGGAGGTGAAGGAGCGCCCAGCCGGACCGTGGCACCTCTTCTCCAGGCCTGAGTGAGCAATGTGTTTCGGCAGAGTGTGTCTGTAGAAACTCGCCTCACACTGCTCTGGATGTGAGGCCGTGACTGTGTGGGCCAAGAGGCCCAGGATGAGCGCAGCCGCAGCCCACAGCATGGCCAGAACAACACGGGCAGCACACTGCAGCTTCAGCTTCCCTGCAGCCTGGCACAGCCTGCTACTGACAGCGCTGAAGCAGCAATCACACTCAATAACAGCCTCCCTCTCTCTCTCTCTCTCTCTCTCTCTCTCTCTCCCCTTTTACTCTCTTTGCTTCTGCTTTCTCGTTGAGGCCCCCCTCCTCCAGCAATTACAGTCAACAAGAACCTGCAAGTCTATCCTTATCTTTCTCTGCCTGATTCTGCTCTGACAGCCTTTTCCTTTCTTCTCTCCTTGTCTTTCTCTCTCTCTTTTTTCTAAATCAGTTTCTCTGGCAACGTCGCAGCTGCAATGTACACAAACTTGCACACACGCCCTCACACACCTATCACCATTACCTGTAAGTCAGCATTCTCCCGCACACTCACATGCACCCAGTGGGCAGACGCCCAGACATTCGACATTCACTCTTACTCTCACACACACACACTCTCAGGTTTACACGAATAGGTCATTCAAAAGTATAATGCTGCTAACAGTGAATTAAAGTGAATAGAGTTAAAGTGATCATATCATTCACATTAGCACACTGGGCCAATGTTCATAACTACATAAACGAAAAATGTACTGTTTAATTGCAAATTGTAAATATATGGTCTGAAGTGTAAGGGGTTAAAAGACACTGTGTTTGTCGCATGCTTGGGTAAAAGCTGCGGAAGTGTGTGTTTGCCCAGCGGGAGTCATTACCGCAAATGAGACGATAAAAAAGAGGATAGACAGTCAAGCTTGTTCTACATATGCTGAAGTGGCTCATAAACTAAAAAGCTATAAGTCATGAACATGTATGCTATGGCAGGGGGGGCGTAGTTCATTTTCGTTCTGATCTGTCCTAAATCTAGCAGGTTTGATTGTCATAACAAGACGGTTATAAGAAATGACTCTAGATTTGGAGTAGATACAGTGGTGTGAAAAACTATTTGCCCCCTTCCTGATTTCTTATTCTTTTGCATGTTTGTCACACTTAAATGTTTC
>JBBPDE010008218.1:0-11404 GCA_037974605.1 Nannopetersius ansorgii
TGTGTGTGTGTGTGTGTGTGTGTGTGTGTGTGTGTGTGTGTGTGTGTGTGTGTGTGTATAAGAGTATAAGAACAAAATCCTACAACCACTTTATTTTTTGCAAATAAAAGTTTGTAATTAATCACTTCATTCTTTGGACACAGGCAAGGGGGGCTTCAAGGAAAAAGGTTGGGAACCACTGCTCTATAGAATGAATGGACACAAATTCTCACAGAAACTCCAAAATCTTGTGGAAAGCTTTCCAAAAAGAGTGTAAGCTGTTATAGTTACAAAGGGGGGACCAACTCCATATTGAAGTCTATATATTAGAATGTAATGTCATTTAAGTCCCTATTTGTGTAATGGTCAATATTTTTGTCCATACAGTGTATGTCCGAAACCAACCAAATCCACATGTGAAGAGTTGAGTTCCCTCATGTTCATTAAAAAAATACTCATGCTAGTATCCAGATGGATAAGATTCTTTGAAAATTGTTTTGAACATGGGGTTTATCCTGTATAACCAAACCCGTCTTATAATGATCTCAGCATCACAACACACGCCAGAGCCACAGCTCCACCTGAAGAATCTCCCTTACAGCTGGGTTCAAAGCCCCCATAAAGCAACAGATGCCTGATCTTCTCCACACGGGTCCGCATGCAGAGTCCTAAATTGATTGTCCATTGATCTTATCCAAGGTTCCCTGGAGGGAAGCCACATAACTTGGTGGGCAAAAGAATCAATGAATCAGTGGAAGAAATAGCCTATGTTCTCCTCTGTCTGATGAACTAATGTAGTACCTAAAAATCTATAATGCTGTTATGCTTTTTCCTTAACTGTGTAGACATTTTATGGGAAGAGGAGCAAGGTGTTTTGCAATATGTGGTGCAATGAACCCATAAACAAAGAATACTCAGGACAGAATACCGTAACCTTTTCATTCCAGCAGCTATATGTTGCTGCAAAAAGGCTTATAGTTGTCATGGTGAGTAGAGCAAGGGCTTGAACCTTTGCCGAGACTCAAGTATAAGTCAGCACAGTACGGAATTTAACTGTCTCCTAATAGAGTGGATGTTAAAGTTACAGATCACAAAACTTACTGAAATCTCAGCTGGAATCGCTAGTACAACAGCTAGCATGCATGCAATACAAAACTACAGACTAACCAACAAGTTGTTTTGCCAGTTTATCTTAAACACTGCATTTACTGTGTGTCACACTTCAGGTTTGTTCTTTATATGGAAGGTTTTTCTATAAGAAAAGCCCACTGTTGACAGATGTTTATTAGTGGTTTGTGTTTGTACTGTGCAGTGTCTTTTAGCCTACAGCATTAGCATTAACAACAAGCAAGTAGTCAGGCAATGTCAAAACCAGAAGTTTTAAATGTGAGGCATGTAACAAATCCTGGACAAGAGGCAGGGGTCAGATAAGAAAAAGGCAGACACAAGGAACATGAACCCTATGTAGTTTAAAAGAACTAGGCAATACATCACATAGGTGAATTTAATCTCCAGCATTTCTGGATCCTGACTTGTGTTGCCGCCTAACTCTGGCTCCGGATCCTGTACAGTCTCTCTCTGGGAGCTCCCAAAAAGAGACCCGAGACTTCGTGAACATTTGGGGCCATGCTATTTGCATGAAGTGACTTGTGAGCATCTCCAGTGCCAAGGAAAAAGGAATTATATTTAACCAAAGAAACTGTATAGCCAGAAGAATATGTGATGGACAAATGCATTGTGTCTTCTGAAGATTGTGCTGTCTCAGTTTTAAGACTTAAATCTAAAAACATTCAATTTGGTGAAAATTTGTGTCCATTTCCATGAAAGGTCATATATGACAGATCTGGAGATGTTGGCTATTTTTAATCACTATTATTTTTATTACTATCCAGGACATTCTGGGCTGTAGCTCCATAAGCCCACCCCTATATTAAAATACACCATACTGCAAACAAGGAGTAATGTGGTCCAGTGATGTGACGATTTTAAAATAGGTTAGGACACCATTAGCATACAATATTCATACTGATATGAATCTCGTGTAGATTCTGAGGCCACAGAGACATTACAGAGGATTCTGAAATAACTGTAAAGCTTGCAAAGACTGGAATCAAGGCTATAGTGTTAACAGTGTATGGTCTTTCTACAGGGGGGCTGTTGGTGTCTAGGGGACTTCTCTAGATGACTCCATAGACACCGAGGCAACTTTTGAAATGTATATGGCTGAATCTAGGCCTAAGTGCTGTGGCTGCTTTTCCAGTTTTCATCCTCCTGCTATCAAGTGGCATACTCCTAACATAAATGACACACCTGACTTAGTGAGCAGGGACGAAATTATCCCTGTAAGAGTGAACAGCATGAGTAGACTGTAGTTTCCAGCACAGTGGGGAGTTGTGGTCATAATCTCAGCGGTTAGCTCCACTTTGCTTGTCAGGGGTAGGCCAAACCGACTATCAGCGCCATCGAGGGAGTGATTACCATCATTAACACCACTTACCGGACATGTAATGGACAGGTGAATTAGCTTTAGCTCGAGTTACGCTTCTTGCTCTCTCTCTCTCTTTCTCTCTCTCTCTATCTCTCTCTCTCTCTCCTCCAGGCTTCTCTCTGCATCAGTCAGCACTAGAGCCATCACACACTCAGAGTACCATGCTTTAGGGTGTTTTCACATTCGACCCAATTATTTGACTCCACACCTAGGATCAAGTCCAGGCTCGTTCGGGCGAAGGGCTCATTTCTGCTATTTTGTTTTTGTGCATTTGATTCTCTTACAGACTTGGAGTTGATTGCACAGATCACACATTTTCTGTGCTGGTTTTACAATATGATAAATAATAGGGTTTTAATAACAATGAAGAGAGGGCAGTTCACAAGCAGATCATCCCCCTTTAACTGTTGTTTTCTACTGGCTAACTACTGGCAGCAGCAGTTACTGGATGTGCAGTCTGTCGAACAAGGAGCTGTTCTCGCTCAGGAAGATTTTTAATAATGTAGGACAGCACAAGACATGCATTTTTTTTCTCACACTACTTTCCATCTTCTTTCCCACCATTACATTGCTTGAAAGAGGGAGTAACATGAAAAAATGAACTAATCATGTCGTTTGACGCATAGCGCCGGGTGCAAATAGCTTTCACACATGCTGCAGACTGCACCAGCTGGATCAAGGATCGGTATATTGGATCCCTCCTGGACAGCTTTTAATTTTAGCTAAATGGACCAAACTTTCAGGGCAGAAGGCCCTGGACCTGGAAAAAAAACTTGAGTCTAAAACAAACTCAGAATAACTTTTGCTAGCCAGGTGAAGTAAAACAATGCAGGCAAAGCTGCAGGAAACGCAAGACAAATCTACAGACCTTCTAAATATTTTTAATATTTTTAATATATTTATACTGTATATACACTACCTATGGACAGTTTGGGGAAGAACCTTTTCTATTCAAGCATGACTGTTTCCCCAGAGCACAAAGCGAGCTCCATAAAGACATGGTTGGATGAGCTCAGTGTAGTGGAACTGGACTAGCCCACACAGAGCCCTGACCACAACCCCATTTAACACCTTTGGGATGAACTGGAATGGAGATTGTGAGCCAGACCTTCTTGTCCAACGTCAGTGCCTGTCCTTCCCACAGTAACTCCCCCAGAAAGGGGAAGTTCCATAATATCCTCAAGGCAGCCATTGCCATTTGTACTGAGCGTGTTCTGTTCTGCTCTTATGTTGTACCATGGTCCTGGAGGAATGTTGTCTCATTCTTACTATGTACTCTGTATATGGTACAAATGACAATAAAAATCTACTCGACTTGGCTTAACTAGCTCTGACTTAAAGTCTGTGTATTTGAATGCAATGTCATTAAAGTCTCCGTTATTGTAATGGGAGATGTCCCAATACTTTTGTCCATACAGTTTATTCATTTGCTTGTTGGTACAGGTTGTTTTTTTTTTTCATTTTCCATTTCCATCCGTTCCCTTCTTAGTCTAGGACCTGTTTTTTTCACATGCAAGTTAGAATGCTGTAAATCTACGAAACAACTTGCTGGCACAAGTGTATTACTGTAATTATATTTTTGCATGTAATGTAGTGCTTCTAGTCACTTTGCACAGAAGTAAATATCCTTTACAGATCCTATTTGCACCTGCAAAGTCGTGTGATCAAGTGAAATCATTGCTCTGAATGAAGATGACTGTATTAAGCATGAATGTGTACCTGTTACCCCCTAGCTGTCGTATGGTCTCTCTCTCTCTCTCTCTCTCTCTCTCTCTCTCTCTCTCTCTTTCTCTCTCTCTCTCTCTCTCTCTCTCTCTCTCTCTCTAGTGGAACTGTGGTTAGATGACTGTGCCGAAGTGGTAGGGCTTTGAATAACCTTGTTAAACAGTGAGGAGTGGAAGTAGGGTGTGAAATCCTTTTTTTTAATCCAAGAACCAAGTCCCCTGCTGGATTCCTGGCAGCTAAGGAAAGAGCTGCTGCCATTAAGGCTATTCTAAAGACTTACAGTGGCTGCTACTGCAAATGACAGCTTTACAGTTTCACATATTCTTTACATTCCAGGAATCTGCTTTAAAAATATCTGTACTAAGGTCTGTTTCAGACTGCAAAACTGGACATTCATTTATCTATTAGTAGACACAGTGTACAAGAATCAACATTTAACCCCCAGAACCTATTAGTAAAACCCGATTTCAGCCTACAAGCTCTCCCTCTGCGAGTTTTCTCCACCCACTTGTGGATGGAAACTATCCTGCAAAAACAAAAGTCAACTTAAAGTGTGAAGACGTCTATGTTAATATTAACTGTTCTGTATGTATCAATTTATTCTTTTCCTTAGGTTTAAAACACTGCTTACTCATATCGTAGGTAACAAAGAACTACAGTATTAAAAAAAAATGCTACAAAATGACTTGGAACAATAGTATTACAGTAACTTTTCCTTTTAGAGATAATCGTTTTGTTACAATAGTAGGAATACACTGAAATACATGACGGGTTCATGTTCATACTGTATAGAAACAATGTTTTTATATTAAATGAACCAACACATTTTACAAACCTTTCCAAGTTTAAAGCTGGAAGAATACTAATAGAATAGAAATGTGCAACAAAATGGATGTTGGCTCATGTTTTGATCTTTATGGTCTGAATTGAAGGTCTAAGAATAATAGTTCACAGTTCCTCTCTGGTAGTCTAGGCAGTTGGTAGCCTAGTGGTTAAGGCATTCTCCCTGTGATCAGAAAGTCCGGGTTTGATTCCCAAGACCGCTAGGCTCCTCTGAGGTACCCTGAGCAAGGCACCGTCCCACACACTGCTCCCCGGGCGCTGTGTTCCTGGCTGCCCCCTGCTTCACTTGGTGAATGGGTTAAATGCAGAGGAAGTATTTTGTCTTGTTCACACTGTGTGCACTGGTGTGTTCACGTATGACCAGATTTTCACTTTCACTTGAATAATGGCATGAACAGTAATTTTAACCAAATTTCATTGTAACACACACTTGGCTTGGCATAAGAATCCATTACTGAATACAATACAATTTGATTAACTAAAATATACAGTTTGGAAAATCTGATGAAAGAACAGAGCTTAATTATTACTAAAGTTCTTGGGTCACTATACTAGTTCTCAACTGTTCAACTCATATGTAGCCTTTTGAAAAATACCCACAGTTCTGTTAGTTATCTCCACAAGTTCTAACATAGAATTTAAAGGTATGAGTTCATACATCTTTGTTATAATACCCTTGACTACATAAAGCATCAGGTGCTGCTGGACTCGATTGCTTGCAATTGCTTTTGTCTCAAATGATACAGGGGCAACCCTGAAAGATCTGCCCAGGGCCCGGGGATGACCTGTTACGCCACTGTCAACGTTGATTCAGTGATCTTTGCAATACTGGTAGCGGGAGAAGGTGAATGAAGATTGACGTCAGACTCCCCGTGGCTAATTAATTTGCTGTACTGTCTCCTTGGCAACAAGGCAACTCAAAGGCAACCTGACCCATTGGAGTGGCGTGGTGACCTTCATCTGCAAAACTCAAGTTACCAGAATAACCTCGTGCTAATGCTCGCGCTCACTACCAGAACAAGCGCCTTCGCACTCCATTTCTGAACAATGGTGCCACCAGTCACATGCAAAATGTGCTTTTAAAAATAACAATACTTTTTCTTCATTTTTTATTTTGATTCAATAAAAATACATGCCTCTCTTGAAAAGACCTCCAGCTGTGCTTTACACTGTGTGAACGCTTTTGACGATGCATTACTGAACAGGCTTAAAATCGTGTTACATTAAGTTACAGAAATAACATTACCTTTTCTTAATTTTTCATTTTATTTTATGTTCTCTTCAATTCAATAAAAATACATCCCTCTCTTACAAAAACCTCCACCTGGCCTTTACACTGTGAACATTTTTCATGATGCATGATACCGAACTGGCTTAAAATCTTGTTACATTAAGTTGAGAACATTACCGCAATATAGCGTTTTATTAAGACAGTGATGGTAATTGAGCGAAGTTCAAGCACTGTTTGTGTCTGTGCCCACGTCTCACTGATGCTGAATCTCCACTGCAGCAGCAGCAGCAGCACCAGCAGTAGCCGGGCTCAGGGACATTGACCTTGGCGTGCTTGTGTTCCACATTGCGAGGCTGCAGCAGCAGCAGCCTGTGGCAGAGGCTTTTATGAATGAGCAAACATGCTCCGCATTCTAATGCTGCCATGGAGACCTGACCCCAGCCTCAGCCTCAGCAAACGGACCCGCCTCCCCATACAAATGCCAGCCAATAAAAAACGCCACCTTAATGAAGTAGGAGGTAATGGCTGGCTGGCTGGCTGGCTGCCAGCTTATCTAGAGGCTAGCATGTGTCTATATAGCTTTTTCAGTCAAAATAAATAAATAAAATTGCACCGTCTGTGTGTCATGCTATATTATAGCTAAAAGGCCCTGTTTACGGCTAATAATTAGCTATGAAGCAAAAGCAGTTTCATGCCAAAGTTTTACCAACCCTGGCCAAATTCTAACTTTTATTACTGTCTGAAGTAAACAAAGTAAACAGAACCTCTGCAGAAAGCAGTTTAAAAAGTAAAACGAATTGCACTGTTTGCATTTGATTAACTTAAATAAAATTGTTTTTGTGCTAGCAGTTGAAAAGTCTCATAATTAACTCGTTAGGCTTTCATTGACTCATTAGGACTAGTTAGGCAGGTCAAGAATTTGCTATTAGGAATTTTAAGCTGATGACAATTCTGGAGCATAATGAATTAACCTTGTGTTTACACTTAACAACCATGGGCTCCTCCAAGCAACGATCTCACAACCTGAAAATGAAACAAATTGATGCCACATCCAGCTCGCAAAAGTCAACATCTAAATTATGCAAAACAATACCTAGGTAAGTCAGGGGTCATTGGAAAAAAGTGTTTTGGGTTGAATGAAGTAAAATGTCATTAAACTATGTAACCATAGTCACCAAAGGAATGTTTGGAGCAGCATATTATGAAAATAACACTTTACCAGCTGTTAAGCACAGAAGTGGGTCTATCATGCTGTGGCAGTGAGTGGCACTAGAAAAACTGCAGAGGAATAGTGAAGAACATAGTCTACTAAATATCAGCCAAAAAGCTATTTAAAAAGAGGCTGGTTTATAAAATAGGGCAATAATACAAAACAACCATCAAAAACTTCAAACTACTTCAAGCAACATAGGTCTTGCAGCCTCCTGGCTTGAACATGATTACAATCTGACACAGGTCATGCACAATTTTCAAGAATATTGCTGAACTGTGTTCAGAAGAATCGGTGTACATTTTTAAAAGAAGAATAGAAAGTCTTCTAGATCTTAACAAAATGTGTTAGTAGACTTAGTAGGGTATTCAAACTTCTATAAATGATTACTCACAGATCCCATTTCAATCGTTTCTGTTATTAAGTTAACTGTGAACCTTTGCAACTTGTTACAACTTGTTTCCTGCAGAGTTGTTTTTACATCTTTTCCCATATCCAAAAGTTCATCAGACCAAAGTTGATGAAAAAACATGGTATTTGACTACTGTTCAAACGTTTGTGTATGGTCGTATTTTTGGAATTATCATTTGACAGGAGCAACTTGGGGTTAAGGGTCTTGCTCAGGAACCCAGTGGTGGTTTACTAAAGGTAGGATTCAAACCCATGACCTCTTGGTCCAGAGGCAAGTACCCTACCCACTAGGGCAGTGTTTCTTCTCAGTTCATTGTTTCTTCTACCTGTACTATAACTGCTACATGTGTGAGGAATGACATGCCCAGACCAGATCGGTTACACACGTAGAGTACACTATTTGAAAAACTAATGAAAATACTCAAAGTCTCTTCTATGTGTTCTTTCTGCAGCTTAAAATGCTGAGCTACAGAACTGGAATGTCACTAACTGAAACTAAGCACGTCGGAAATAAGAATGAAATGGCAACCGTGCTTCCATTAAATTGATTGCACAAAAACTATATGGCATCTATTCTAAATCAGTGGCCTTTCACACATAACGTTTGTCCGACCTAGAAACAGCTGTTTCGCAAGAACGTATGTGTGGGCAGAGCATCAATATTATTTCAACATTGCTACTATTACCGAGGTCATTCTTGGCTGCAGATGTTCTTCATGACACAAATTTCCATCATGAATTGTACATCAAGTTGTTGTTTACGAAATGTAGGAAGTGTATGAGGTGTCAGGGGATAAATACACCCCCCACATGCACTAAGCTGGAGACCTCCCATTAAAATGATTAAAAAGAGCTCTAGATTATGCCACTACTTACAAACCATCATTTGTCAGTTATTCAATACTGTGGTTCAATTTCGCCACAGAGGCCAACCAATATACACTCTTTCCCTCTTTCAAACCCCATCAATCAGTCCACACTCATCCCAGTCACTTGTTCGTGAATGCACTCTTAAAAATAAAGATGCTAAAATGCATTCTTTGGAACAGTGCCATTGAAGAAGTACTTTTTGGGTCACAGAGGGACTTTTTAATGGGTGATTCGTGAAAGAATCATTTCAGTGAATGAGATGAGTGAATATGAACATCATTGCAAAGTAAGTAATGGTTTCTCCAAGCCAAGATCCACTGATTTAAGCAGACATGGTTTACCATGATACTGGGTTTTATTGGATAACCAAGCAGTGAAACAATGAAATGAACTGTCTGGCTAACTAAAAACATTTACATATTTAAACTGGTTTGTACAGCTGTAACAAGTTAATGCAAAAATAACTATATTTCACAACAGCAACTATAACATGAACAAAGCATGGTGAATCATTACTGGAGGACTGCATAAAACATCAATATACAAAGTAAAAATATCTCATCTGAATACATCTGTTATAAATAGCTATCAAATGTCAATTTTATGAGTTCTAAATGTCTGTGTACAACTGCTATATCAGCCCTGTTCGTTTGATGCTAACTAATACAGCTGACAAAAACATTTGCACATAATCAAACACTCACAGTCTGACTAATTTAAACTAAAACATTTATTTGCAGCATTTTAAACAAACATTGAGAAGCCAGACAGACCCAACCATACTAGTCCCCACTGACCGTTGGGAGGTGGAGCTGCAGGTCAAAGACTTATAAAAAAAAATCTAGGGCATGGTTCACCACATCATAGCACATTTGACACATAGGTTTTGTGAATCTACAGCTTGGGCTGGATGTAAATCAGCCCAATTTTAACCAAGTCTTATTTTTCCTATGCCCTTTGTTCAAAGGCTCATAGTATTCCAAAACAATCAACTTCCAGCTATTTGTAAGTAGCAAGTTAAATTATGTGGATGCCAAAGACCTTGCTTTTCCCTTTGAGAGAGGAAGCTCTGCTGGCCTATTTATACCATCAGTCCCTGGTTGTAAGCCGACAAAAACGTATCAATGTCCAAACAGGCTGTGTTGCTGAAGGTGTATTCTGTGATTCTGCGGCAACAAAATGGCAATCTCGTTGTTTGATTTTCAATAAAGGCATGAAATGGAAGGCTCTTAATTAAAGAACAAACAGTTCATATCCTGAAGAACCATTTTTGAAGCTGCGCTGGTCATGCTGTTATAGACTGTGAACAATGAAATTAGAAACCTTTTCATATGGGCTCATTTGGAGTATTAAATATTGCTCTGAACTTTTGAGGCAAAGAAATGCATAAATAGCAATTGTCAGTTAATGGAAGCCGAATGACTTGAAAAATGACATAATGTGACTTTAAATCACCTGTGGTTTTTGGGATTAAGCATTTGTTTTCCAGTGGCTTTGCAACTAATGTTTTCACTATGATGAAAGTGAAGTTCTATACGTCTGTGATTCATCTTTTGTCTAATTTGTCTGAATAATAAGCTATAAACGACTCCCAGCAGCAATTCCTCCTTTGCCGTTTATGAAAATCTGAGGTGTGTTTAACAGTTTCTCTTGAAATAGTTCCACAAATTCCAAACTGAGGAAGTAGGCACTAAATAAGTGTGAAAGGCAAATTGATTTTAAAGCTAGTGCTAATGATAGCCATCTCATATTGTCTGGCATAGCATTGCGAGGTCTACTTGAATTACACAGACTGTCAAAGTTATGACTGCTTCATCTCAGTATGTCGGATGTGCTTCTTCCTAATGAGTTGTTAAATGTACTTCGAGGAACCAAAAGTGGTTCCTCTATGGCAGGACACACAAAAACCTTCTGGTACCTTTAATTTTAATAAGAGTGTATCACACTGAAAAATAAAAGCTACTGGATCTAAATGTGCACCATAATGTGATCTTTGAGACACGCCATGGAAGAACTTCTTTTGGTTTCCTAAAAAAAACATGTTTAAAAAAGAGATTTGTCTGAAGAACTTCCACAAAATGTAAAAACTACATACACCAATTTCAGGATTCTCTCATGACTTACAGTATGTGAGGGCTTACCCTTTAAAAAGGTGCCAAAAAGGGTTATTTGAGTGGTTTCACAGAAGAACCAATTTAGCTCCCTAAAGAAGTTTTTAATAAGATGTATGACTGTGAAGAACTTTCTAAAGGTTTTCAAACTTTCTCTGCGGTTTTAGAGCTTCTTCCAAGAACATTTATATTCTGCGGGGCTTCTATGAACTTCAGAAAGGTTCTTCAAACTCACACATCTCATTTATAACATGTACTTGAAAAAAGTATCCAGTAGATGTTTTTGGAGGAACCAAAAGGGTTCTACAGCATTTTTGGCTTCCTAAAGAAATTTGATGATAGTTGTCTAAAAACACCATATCGACACTAAAAGTGATTCACCCATGTTAGGTCCAAAGATCCCACCTAAAGGCAAATACGCATTCATGAAATATCTTATCCTAAGCATATATATATATATATATATATATATATATATATATATATGCATATCCTATATATATCCTATGTCCTATGTATATATATGTATGGGTGAA
>JBBPDE010008235.1:0-11402 GCA_037974605.1 Nannopetersius ansorgii
GAGAGAGAGAGAGAGAGAGAGAGAGAGAGAGAGAGAGAGAGAGAGAGAGAGAGAGAGAGTGAGAGAGAGACAGACAGAAAGACAGGTTTTATAGTTTTAAGATTCACTTGCCAAGACAGAGCTGGCAGAAAATGCATAGAACTATAGAAAAACTGTCCTGTAGCACTCAAAAATACAGTGCTTACTGTATTAATGTAACGACGAACGTTCATTGTGAAATTATGACAGTAAAATACACAGGGTTCCCACTCAGACATCAAATTCAAAGACTTATCAAGGATGTTCAACCCACAGTTTCCCCACATTCAAGGACCCAACACAGCATAGTTTCAGGCACCAATCAAGGTTAATTACTGTCACTTGATTGCTGCCGTTTAACCTGCATCATTCGACTTCAATCACTCATGCACACATGTGACTGTCACACACTCTGGAGGCACATGAAAGGAGGACACAGACAGGTGACATGCAGACAGCCGAATATTTACTACTGTAAAGGGGAAAAAAACATAAGAGCTTATATAAATTATGACATCTAATGCAAATGTATTGTTTGAACAGTACTGGTATGGCTTTTTGTATCCTGTGGTGTGACCATACAGCCTTCGCAACGCCCTCTTTTAGGTACGTAAAAAGGTCTTTTAAACTGCCTCATCTGTACTGTAGTGTGTAGTGTATTATTAGTGAAAGTGACAATCCGGTCATACGTGAACACACCACAGCACACAGTGTGAACAGCACGACATACTTCACCAAGTGAAGCAGGGGGCAGCTACGAACACAGCGCTATGAACACGTGTAATGTATGTTTATGTATTATTGTCCCATTCAAATAATCAAGAATCTCTTTGCATAAGATCAATAAAATACTACAGGACTTTAAGACAAACCAAACTTGGTTTACTCAGATACACTGAAAAACAATTCTTTCAGCATTCCAGACCATTTCCTCATCAGAGGAGGGGAGAATGAGAGTGGGAGGGGGAGAGAACAGACATGTGTAATTCTGCAATTTATGAAAGAGCAATAAAAAAGCAGAATTCCATTTGGTTCAAATGCAATATTGAGCTAGTTTCCGGGGCAAAGATTACAAAGCCCAAAGTAATGCACACCCTGAATGACTTTTCCCATTTCACATGGACAGAGCAAATAACTATTGCTCAGACCAAACCGTATGGGCAATTTTGAATTAGTGTGTATGCATGTCAGTTTGTGATTCAGTGTGGAGAATACTGCTGCTGAACAAGCAAAAACCTCAAATAATTCAGAAATTGTTCTTTTGTTCCTAAAGAACCATTAATGGAAATGATAAGCATCTGGGTCATGAAGACAAAAGGTGCCAAAGGGGTTCTTCGCAGCAACCACTTTTGGTTTCAGCATTTAAATGGGCGTTTCTTTACAGCACCGTCTTTGTAAATGTGATACATTACTGTGATAACTTTTTTTTTTTTTTAAGTTAAAAGAATCTAGTGATATAAAGGGTATATTCCAAAGGAGATCCTAGAACTGTACGTCCAAACCAAGAACCACTGAGGATTCTCTGATATCTGAGTGGAATGAAAGAACTACACTCACGTATTCTGGGGGGAGATAAGAATGATATCACTGTTTGGAGACTCAGGAAGCAAAGCATACCTCAGGAGTAAAGCATACCTACACAGGCCAGAGCAGTGTCCACATGATTTACAGGGCCTAAATATTTACTGGATGTTATTAGAAAAACAGACCAGAGTTCATATACACTGAGCTGGGGGCTCCAACAAGTTAGGGCAGCAAAGAACGCAGTTCAGAAGACGTGATGAATGTTTAGACATGGGACAAAGAAGTACTGTTTAGAATTGTCTGCTTTCAAATGCTCAAAATGAGCCAGGGTTATATAGTTAACCTTGCATGTGTCAGCCAAGTGAAACAGTCAAAGTCACCGACAGTCGGTGTCAGACACCACAAGCCCACACATTCATAAAAATAGCATTTTCTGACAAGTGCAACCATTTCAGTGGATTTCCCTCACAGCAACAACAATTATCCAAGCACATGAGTATTCTGCCAGGATTTTGCCTGATGATCCACACAGCACCTGGTTCATAGAACAGTAAAACAGATTTATATTTACAAATAACGAGTCAGTGAGCAAAGTGCAGAACTGCAAAAATAAATTAACAGACCGAATCATAAAACAAAGAGTCAAAACAGACAGATCAAATATGGAACACTGAATAATTAAATATATTACTACTAGGTATTTATTACTTTCTATCATTGTACATTTATATAATACATTTTACATACACAGGAAAAAGGGAGCTGTTCAAATACATGTGCCAGATGTTTAGCAGCTGTTTTTTATTCTGTTTGCATAAAGGAAAAAAACAAAAAAAAAGACAGATATTGCAACAAAATAATGCAAGATGCCACAAGTAAATCAGCCTTGATTGAAAATCTATCAAGATTTTGTTGGGTTTTGCTGGGAAATGCAGAGTAAAAATCCAACCACCATGGATGGTATGTGGACAGCAGTGAAGAATGTGTGGGCAGTCGTTTCACAAGAGAAGCTTTAAACATTTCTTTTTAGTGTTTCAGTACATCTTGTTTTGAAGACACCTTGCACTTAAGATCATATATATATATATGACCTTAAGTGCAAGGTGTCTTCAAAACAAGATGTACTGAAACACTAAAAAGAAATGTATATATTTATATTTATATAAGCAAACATTGATGCACAGTTGCTTTTTTTTTTTAAATATTACTATGGCACTATGCAAAAATTTGGGCACCCTGCATAATCAGTACTTAGTAACACCACCCCTGGCAGATATCACAGCTTGCAAACCCTTTTTATAGCCAGCTAAAAGTTTTTCAATTCTTGTACTTGATATTTTCTCACAAAAGGCTTCTAGTTCTGTGATATTCTTTGGTCGTCTTGCATGCACAGCTCTTTTAAGACCTACCCACAAATGCTGTTTAAATCAGGGCACTGTGATGGGCATTCCAAAATGTAAAGCTTGCATTTTTCACTCCGCCCGTGCAATGTTTCCTGTGCCACTGGCTGCAACACGAAAAAGAGATATTAACTGGAATGTAGCTTTCTATCCTATCCTACTAGCTTCACTAACCCTCTAAACTCATGTAAACTGCAGCCTGATGCTTAATGCTGCTCATTAAGAAACAGTGAGAAAGCACTGTTAATCTTTAGCCATTTAGGAGTAAACCCAATAGATGACCGTCTTAGCTTTATAGCTAGAACACTTGAGTTGGATAAGAGAATTGGATTTAGGAACTTTTAAGAGGCCTATACTTCTAAGAGGACTATACAAAAGAATGATCATAAAATAGACATGTATTTCAGGAAAAGCAGTAGCATTTATCCACATAGATGCCATAGTTTTAACAGAACAGCTAAAGATCTTTTACAAGATATGGTGGGAGTCAGACATAATTCCACGTGATACAGCTTTGCACAAATCACTGCAGTCATAATTTCTATAGTCAATGTTTGCCTTCAATGGCAAAAACAAGCCTAAGATATAGCAACTTCTCCTTCAGAACATAGTTAACATTGCCAAGCGATCAGTATAACTGGACAAGCCCCACTAATCCGCTTTATATCCAGTGTGATTATATTCAACCGGTGACAGTGTTTAAGGACATGGAAAAAAAGATCAAACTCCAGGTTATGTCCTCATGTCTAAAGCTATTATGAAAATACGACTGATCAAATATTTGCAGAGATTCTCCCCAGAAGAACACAAAAACAGCACTGACCTTAAAGAGGATTATTTTTGAAAATGCATAAATAATGTTGTATGCTACTTTAGAGGCACAGGCTGGGAGCAGATTGAACAAGTTGGTGTTTGTCAAATTGTCTTATTTTTGAAAGGTGTAGGGTTCTATGGCACTTACCTTGAGATCTACACTGTCCATTTGATCATTTAGCAGAATTTTTGCCTTTGTTATGTCATTAACGAATGATATAGAGAAACAGATGGACTCCAGAGAAACTGTAAACTACAAAGTGCTACTAGACTACAATGAATAAAAAATGAAGAGAAATCACTGTCTGAAAACATAATGATAATCTTTGGATCTAAACACATGACCTGAAACTTTAACTATTTAACAAAGCTATTGAGGTGTGTTGATCTAAGGAAGTCAAAGACAAAAACAAATAGAGAACTTCCTGCAGAAATTAATGGTCTGAGAGCCGCTTCAATGTACCTCTAAGCCTAAACATAAATGCTGCAAAAGGTTCAGCTGTCTTTATGTTTATCAGGGCAGCAAAGAGCCATTCACTCACTGCACAAGCTCCGCAGGGTCACCCAAATTAGTGCCAACCCTAACCCTCCCAGATGACAAAATAAAATCTTTTGTTTGCATAGCACCCCAGTATCACCAGTACTGGTTTATTCGGGTTCTTCAAGGTAGTTCACATTAACAGACAGTAAATCAGCTGCATAGATAACGAAAAGCCCTCCGATAACCTTGGCTCGGTCAATCCAAGTACTTACAAACAGTGCACTGGCAACATATAAAAGAAATCCATAAAACAAATTAAGTGTACTTGCACCTCACAGCACAAGACAACTAACAAAGTGGAATGGCTGTTTTGAAACTCCTATATTTCCATGACAGTGAAGAAAAGGCACTTTCAGTGGAAAGGGAATTTACAGTCGAATTGAGGATGTGCAAGAATCACAACAGACCGTTCAAACCTTTAGTTTTCTAAGAGCATATGTAGAGACCGCTCAGGATATCAAATGGTCTTAATGGTCTAAATGTTCTTTATTATGCTGACTTTATTATCAAGCTTGCTGGAAGCACACCAACACCCAATTTACACTGCTAAAATGGACCCGGCTGTACAACCCTTTCAGAAAATGAGACTGATAATCTGCAGAAGATAGAGCTGCTGGCTGTTGGGAAGAGAAATTTTTTTAGGAGGCAGACATATAGTAAGGGTGCAATTATTTCAAAAAATCAAAAAGCAATATTCATCAGTGTTCTGAAATTTAAAACTGCCTTGTCAATATGCCCTCTCAGCATCTTCCAATGCTGGAGACAAAGCTGAAACTGGGGCGAGGGAGGGGGTGATGCAATGCAACCACACTCAGATGGCTTTTTCTGAAGTATTATTACTTTGTTAGCGGGCTGGCACAACTAACTCAGTCTGGGCCAAACCAAGCTGTGTAGTGTATAATTAGAGCTCTGTAGAATCAAGACTTGTACAGTTACAGGGACAGTTTGCACCTGAATCAAATCTTATGAAACAAGGAAAAGTATAACAACACTGCAGTAATCAACACTCTCTTCTTGCAATGTGCCCAGTTTAATGACAAAACACTACTAGAAGTACATCAAAGGTAACTGTTTTCATTTAAGAGTGAACAAGATTTTTTTTAAATCAAGTTCTGTAAACATGGCACCATTTCTCTTATTTTGATGTATTGTCATTTCCTTTATACAATTTATACAATATTTTTATTCGGAAGTGAGAAATATTGTCAGCAGTTCTTAAAAACTAAGGCAAAGCTGTTCAGTTTGATCAAACCTGAGAAACTGAACATTTTCACAGTGGGCAAAACTCATCAAACTAAATCTAGAGTGTGTCTTTATGTATGTACAGCAATGTGGCAAGCTAGCAAAAACAACTGTAGGCAAACTCAATCACTATAAAACCATGATTGCTCTTAAAATAATGATTTCCTCTGACATTAAAAAAAAGGTTCAGTCTGGAGTATGAGCTTCTTGTTAAATATTTAACGCTATGTAAAACAGAAGGAGAATAGTGATAGTCACATACATATTAACAAGGATTATTATAGTTAATAGCACTAAACAGAAAGAAGGCAAACTCAGTAGCTGACTCACATGCTAAGATATGCATCGATATCCATACAGACAGAAGATTTAAAAAAAATGAGGAAGGGGGTGATTATAAGGTTAGAAATGTGGAAAACAATACATCAAATTAAGGTAAAGCAGTGCTATAAAATATAGCAAAATAAAAGAATTCAGATATTGATTCAGATATTTTGTTTGAAAGCAGCCCGAGTTTTTTTTTTTTACTATTTTAATTAATGTATTCCTATAACTGCTGCGGTTGAACAATGTGCATTTTCTGTTGTGGATGGGAACAGGGCCAGTGCGAGATAAATGGTGTTTGAAGGGAACAGCTTAGTAGATGTTTGAATAGACTGTTTATTTTTGAGAGTCTGAAGAGGTTGAGCTTGTTGGTTGGCAGGCGGTGCCAATATGTCACTGCTATTGATTCTTGGGGAGCCTCTTTCGGTTTCCACCATCTCTGGTATGCTTTGGTCCTTGCTTAGTTATCAGAAATGGCTCTGGTGCTACAAACACCTCTGGTAGGACTCTGGTGTTTAAAAATCAAAAGAGAGCGTCACAGTGACTACAGGCAAAGGTAACTGTGTGCGTGCTTGTGTGTGTATGTGTGTGTATAAGACCCCCAGTATTGCCCAGATAGGGGTTATTATGGAGGCAAAAGCCAATACTGCCTTAAATATGGCAACAGGGCTCTTCAGCAGAGGGAGCAGGTCTAAATGAGAGTGAGTCACACTTTATAAGACAGATAGTACCCCTCTCTCTCCACTCATTTCAAGGAAGACTCTTATCAGTGTGACGACTGAGAGAGCACAGAGTGCTGGGAATGTAATTAATCAGATCGCTCCCACACCTGAACAAGTTCTCACCCATGCAACTCAAGCACAGCTGATATTCAGCACAGGCACACAGATGTGGAGCAACGCACTACATGTGACCCGCCAAACAAACCAAGGTCCATTTGAGCAACTTTGGCAATATGTCATGGGTTACACTGTCTACTGAAGGGAAAAAAAACTTCCTAAAAGGGCTGAGCAAAACACTTTCACCAAAAATGAATCATATAAAATGCAAATGCTACACATTTTTCTTCTTAACTCTTTTCACTTTCTTGACAATTCAGTTGAAGACAATTCATCTTCATACAAACTTCCTGCCATAACAGGTAATTAAGAACGCACTGATACAGGAATCCTAAGATAACGCTGAGATCCATTTTTTTTCACATATCAGCATTAATTCACATATTTCACATATCCTCCCCATATTCTTTCACACAGTTTGTAGAGGGATAAAAATGTATATGTACACATATATATGTACACAATATAACACTATATTTATATTTTTGTATTACTTTTTATTTTATCTTCTCGTGGTGTTTAGTTTTTAATCTATTGTTTTGCTGCTCTTACCTATGTACTATCTGCTTGCTTTAGCAATGCAAATTTCCTGCTTACAGGACTAATAAAGAATAAAATAAAAAATAAATTTACCTTAAAAATGCTTGACTATGGTCAGAACACACTGTCCCTTCCCTGAACTTACACCATAATATTATGCCCCCAATTGATCAAGTCTAATATAAATACTTAAAAAAAAAAAAAAAAAAAAACAGGAAAAAGGCTATGATGCGAGAGGCCAATTTCTCTTAGTGTAGCACAAACTGTATTATTACGAACAATATTTTAATATTGATATTTTTATTAGATTTTGAGATAATGAGGAAACAATGTGATACAAGTCTCCCCATGCACTTTTGGGCAGTTTAACTGTGAATTTCATATGAATTATCTTATTCTGGTTAACTGCAATGCATCAAACTAGAGAGTGTTGCTGTGCGTTGACAGCTTTGCTGAATACAGTAGCAATGTACTGGAGTTGTTGTCACTCATTTGCATCTCTTGCTGTTGGGACAAGATGTTATTCACAGTTATTTGGAGTGGGCTTGTGACTTAATAGTGGTTGGTTACAGGTTACAGGTAAGTAAGGCAGAATGACAGTCTGCATGACTAATAGTGAAAACGATCTAAAATAAACCAAAATAGAGGCCTCTCAGGAAATAAACTGCCTAAAGCTTTAAGACATAAACTGAAATTATAACCAAATTATGTTTATTCTCTTATGTTTATTTCTTGCTCATGCATGCACATAAAAAGAAATATTTGCAGATTAGATTACAGTTCAGTTCGATGAATGGGTACACTCCCTGTTTATCTAGCATCTTCCTCTGGCCCAGTATGACTGTCTGAGGTCAACTCCCCACGGTTTTCCTGACCCTGTTGCCCGTCATAAAAGGCATAATGAGGATAGAGGTTAAGATGAAGGATGGCTTATGCTGACAGATCTATCCCACCAGCTCCCATAATCATGAAGAATTGAAAAGAAGAGACATTTATAGCTTAAAAGTGAATACATCATCAGTTCAGCCTGTTTATAAAATGTTTTATGATTTCAAATGTACACCACAAAAAAGCACAACATTAAGGCAATTGTATTGATAGTTTAGCATACTTTGAAGCGATATGTGAATCAGATACTAGCTATGATTATTTACAGAAACATAAGCCCTTTAACCTCCTATTTACATTTTTAAAATAGTTTTTTTGTGAAAAAACATGAATTGTGAAAAACACGAATTTGTGATGTAGAAAAAAAATTGTGTATACAGGAGCCCCCCAGTTTTACGCGGATCAGGAGTCGCAGATGCAGTCACATATGGATTTTTTTAAAAGAACCAAACTCATAGTTTTACACAGAAATCCCCACAATAACACGAAAACTGCAAAGATCCTCACCTTCTTTTCGTTTTTGAGAACCGAACTGTATTACTGCCACCAGCACAGCTGTGGCAATAATACACTGAAAAGTTGTAAACCACCATAAAAAGAAGAAGCCTGCGTGCCTGCTCTCTGTCTTGTCCTCCTATTTTAGTGTTTTAATCCCCCACCCCCAAATGTTCAAGTTCTCAATTTATTTAGTATTAGTAAGCTGTGCCCTTTCTAAACATAGAGCGATTGGAGAGAGTAATTTCAATGTTTCTTTTGAGTCTTAGCATTAAGGGTTAGCATTAACAGCATGCAAAGTGTTTCTCCCTCCCACTCACTCACTCACACAAACAATTAAAGCAATATTTCCTAACTTGTCCCTGACTTAACTGAGCATCAGAACAGAGAGCTGTCTTGTTCTTTTGTGTACGAGTCTTTGCACACTGCTAATACTCACCGCTAATGCTAATGGTCTTTTAAGCAATTTTCCTGATTATAATTATTTATTTACCTTTACATTTTCTTTATGGGTAATGCATTAAACTGAGTTTAAAATGAAATTAAAGTGTTCTGGGAGAAGATTTACACTATAAAAATAGGCATTTATAGGCATTTTTTTTAACCAAAACACAACGTGGTTTTTCAATATACGCGGGTGCTCTTGGAATGTAACACCCGCAAAAAGCGTGAGATCACTGTATATTTATTTAGTGCAAACCCTAAATACCCACAAAAATGCATGACTAAACATTGCCAAGAATATATTGCCCAGAATACTGTATAGTGATGTTTACTGTATAATAATGTTTTTGCTTGTACCACTCACTACTACGTAATACATTTACACATCAAATATAACGCAACACTGAAATTAGAAACTGTTACCTAATGCTCACTTACATGAACATCACTGGACCCCTAGACTTGTAACGCATCAGTCGACTAAAGTACTCGACTAGGAGTATTTACCTGCTAACTGACACTTCACTGAGGGTGGGGCTTGGGGTCCTTGATGTAATTTCCATAACTGAGGCATTCTTGTGATTGGCCACTTCCAACGGTGTGGAAACAGATGTCTGGGTAGGTATCTGGACTGTTGTATGATCAGCTTAAACAAAAAAAGAGAGAATAATTCAAAATCATGCATAAAATGACCATTAATTTCATCTTCCAAGCTTTTTCCAAATTTGTAGACCGAGAACACAGCGCAAAACATGAACATGATTGGTTCTGTCAGGGAACATAAACACGATGTTCATGTTAATAGCATATTAACAGAATATTTTACATTACAATTTAAAAGTTAAGAACATATTGTATTTGGAACATATTGTATTTATTTATTGTCAGACAATAAATACATAAATAATAATTTAAAAATAAATAAATAAAACCCAACCACTGCTTTATTTCAATGGACATGGTAATTCCTCATCCCTAAATTATAATGAAAGCCCACCTCATCAGTGAGATTTGATCACCACATTTCAAATGATTTTAGGTACTCTCAATACGAATTTAGATTTAATAAAATTATGGCCTGTGCATACGTTACTGCACATTTTACATCACATTTCAGGTCCGTACTACATTTACAGCTATTGAAATGAAATCCCCCCTCGCCCACCCAACGACAAGTCTGAATCAATCATGACGATGTTGGGTGATTCAAAGTCAAATGATAGTGACAATTCATACCAAAAATTTTTGAAAGTTATATAATGTTATTTTTCTACACTGAACATTTTCACTGCAAGTGCTGAAATAATTTGGACAGAAATCACTTTATCTTCCAATACGCTGACTCTGAGATCTTCAGGCGATTTGACATGAAGTTCTGTGTGCTTTGACTAAATCGGAAGGATGTCCAAAGTCCATGCAGACAACAAATAACCATTTCAAGCAGGCACACAAACATAGCCATCATAAGCGCCAGCGCCGATTTCAGCCCTGAAAATTGCTTATTGACTTGAGTCCACCTGGACGAGCTAAGAGTCTCCAGTTCACCTTATTCTGAAGTGAAAGTCTATCTCAGATGGAGATAATGAAGTTGTTACCTCCTGAACACGATGCTTCCACTGACTGTCCGTCTTCCTGCTTTATCTGTGCCTTTCTTGAAGTTTCCATGCGACCTCTCACCTGGGCGATGAGACGAGAAAATTCACTGCTGTGTTGTTTCCCTAAGACATTAAGAAACAGATGGAGAAATAAAGACCAAATATTTAAAGTCAAAGCAATGTGATCAGCTCAAGGCTGAAAAATCACATCAAAAGCAGATGGACTGATCTAATACCAAACCCCTAAAAACACCACTCACAATTAAACTGTCGTTATTTCCAAATTACATCATATTGATCCCATAATAATGATGGAATCAAGGTGAAGATCTAGGTTTACAAACAAAAAGCGAATTTTAAATCATAACAAAGTAGACAGAATAAAATATGCATATTTCATTCTGAATGTATATTTTATATATTTCACATATAGGTTCCTGAAGCACCCAGAAAATCCTGCTTTATGATGGTTGGAGCTACACATGCTGCCCCGTGATTCAGACCCCATCTACCTTCTGCACCCGTCGACTCATCCCTATGCTGATCTGGACTTCATGTTAACTTAAAAAAAAAAGAACTTCTGTTAAATTGAACCTTCAGCTGCAGATCACACATGAAGTTCTATAATCTGTATCCGTTATCACCCAAATGAGGATGGGTTGCCTGATTGAGTCTGGTTCCTCTCAAGGTTTCTTCCTATCGCCATCTTAGGGAGTTTTTCCTTGCCACTGTCGCTGTC
>JBBPDE010008245.1:0-11401 GCA_037974605.1 Nannopetersius ansorgii
TTTTATGGTCTTAGACCACTTAAAAATAGCCGACTGGTGTATACACCAGTAGTGGCCTTAAATGCACATTCACCTCCACACATAGATACACCTACACCGCCCCGCCACACTAACAGAGACTATGGATGGAGAATATGATGACTTGGATTATGCACCCTCTGTTTAGGAGATCTTTAACTTCTCTGTGTATAGGTTTTGGCACTGAGTGGTAAGTATTGTAGATCAATTTTGGTCCTCTTCTGTGATGTGTATCTTAAGTGAAGAGAAACTGCCATCATTATGCATGGCATTCTTCTCACCTGTGGATATAGTTCACTACAGATCAGTATGGGGTCAAACAGCTATTAAGATCATGGAGTCTGGGGCAATGGACAGCTCACTTTGTTTGTAGTTGGCAGTCACAAGCTGTACCAGAGCTGGGTAGGCATTGATTGTAGTGATGTAGCCCAGACAGGAGCATGGCAGTGTGGGTTGTCGGTATTTGACAAAACATACCTCTTTGGATAGTGGCTAAAAGCTCACTAAAGCATACCCTTCATAATAAAATCAATCCATTTCCATCTGGATCGAGTGTACATGATGCTGAATAATTGAATAGTGGAAATCTGTCCAGAAGATATTGGACCCACTGCTACAGAGGTATTACTGACAACAAGAACTGGAATCTGAACTCGGCTTTGCTGGATTACATAAATTGAATGTCTGTATGATTTGGCAGCTAAGCTGAGCCTAATAGTACTTCCACTTCTTTTAGTGTGGTATGTTTTATTTTATATAGTATTATTATTTATTATTAAGGGCTGCTTGGGCAACTTTATCTTGTAGGATTATATGTTATCTAAACTACTCTGCACCATGTACCTTTTCCCATTCAGGGTTACAATTTTAGGATTCTGTCTAGTTAGAAGATAGTACAGCTTGTTTGAGAATGTAAACTGCCCTCTTCAGATTCCCTTTCGTACTGATGCAGTTCTCTGCCTGAGGTTTGGTACTCACCCAAGTTTTGAGCCCCCACGTTCCAAGGGTGATATTCCATGGTGCAAGCACTCAGACACTTCAAAATCTACAGATCGATTGATCTCCAGGAGACTTCCTACAAGCCCTCGTTTGTATTTTTAGCCCGAGTAGATCAGGGGTTATTCCCTGAAAACCATTCACCTTACTGCAGTGTATATCTTGTACTCTAAATGTGAAACTGGACAGTTAGATAGGACTTGGTGACACCTTTCCAACGACCCCTCACTTAACATAAAAGCCCCTAGCAATCCTGAGAAATTTTGCCAAAAACTGTGCACCTTGCCAGGGTGTCCCATTACTTTTATTCAAGGTAAACGTTTTTCGCTAGGGCTATTATGGCTATTATCTTTGGAAAGGTCTCTTCGAGCCCTCTCTAACTGTGCAGTTTCACAGAAATTGGTGGTTGCCCCACCTAGAAAAGCCGCAAGCACGTTCCATGGAGGACTACAGTATTGGGACGAGGTGAACGGTTTTCGGGCGAAGTTATCCGGAACGCTGGGGGCTATTATGTTGAACAAGGGGTCGTTAGAAAGGTGTCACTGAGCACTATCTGACTGAAGTTTCAAACTGAGTGCGAGATATATTTTTCATATTTAACATTTAGATTTAAGATCATTTAAGGCAAATCCTCCATGTTGGTGGGGGAATATCACAGCAGGCAGTCCAGCCCCCTGCTAAGTAACAGCCACTTGTAATCATGGGGTGTGGTCAGTTAGCATACCATTTGTAAAATCAACATTTAGATTTAAGATTTAGATTTAACATTTAACATTTAGATTTAGATTTAACATCATGATGTGATTCAGCCTTAATTTAGAAAACTTCACATGGTACTGCACATGGTAAAACAACTGCACATAAGATATTGCACATAATGGTAATGTTTTAGCACCTGATAAGAATGTTGCACAATATTACACATGGTAGACTATTGCACAAAATAGCAAAATAATGCACATAGTGGTACACAACAAGAAGCAACAGGCTATTGCACGGATCATTGTGTGATTGTGTGACAGAGAGAGGAGTTGTGGAGTCTGATGGCAGAGGGAAGGAAGGATTTACTAGAGTGGGTGATCAGCATTGTGGATGATCATCATCATCAGAACAAGTCTAGACTATGTTCTCCTTTCAGCCACCATTTCCATGTTGCACAGTTTCTCGCTTTCTTGATCATTTTGTTCAGACTTCTCAAGACAACCACTAATTTATTGGTCTTGTTGAGGTGCAGCTGATTTAGCTCACTCTAGTCTACAAAACCCTCCACATCAATCCTGTCCCCACTCATAAAACATTTGACTATTGCTGAGTCATCTGAGAAGTCAGAGCCTGCAGAATATTTGGCCATTTTTGTGTTTTTGGGATGTCCCCTGACCTATTTTCTTAGGGATTGCTGCTATGTCAGGGGATAGATGAGCATGCTTAGTGACATAATCTGTCTGGCTTAACTTGAATTCTCTGACTTTGACTGCAGTAAATTTTCTTTAACGTCGATAGCCCTTCCGCTTCAGGGTTGATAGCTTCATTGACTTCCTCAATCAACATTTTATGAGGGAATGTGAGATCCTCCAAGTAAGACTTTATTTGGAACTTAATATTGTCACTGAGTAAACCTGTGCCTACCAGTCTCAGAAGCTTGGGTTTTGTACTGTTCACCCGAGTCTCTCTCTGTAAACATGTATTGCAGCCTGTTTTTCAAAGTGTTTATTGTTTATTTTTTACTTCTGAACAAGGCATTTTGGGCAGATCCTTTTGTGTCTTGTGATTATTAGCATCTGGAACAAATCTGAGGTTTCTCTTCATAATTGCCCTTTGAGATAGCTTTAGGTTTTGGGAGAGTTAAGTGATATTTAATCCCTGGGATATCTTTCAGCTTAAGACCAGTTGCTTTGGTGCCTGCTTTTACATAATCCTGTATCAATCGGGTGCATTAGATTTGTGTGTGAACATTTGTCCTCAATGGCCACCTTCACATATATGTCCACAAATACAAAGATTTCTGCTTGTTCTGCTGAAGGGTGCTTCTTCACCCTGTATGCAATTGTGGCCGTTTATGTGAACGATTGTACCTCGTTTGAATTCTTCAAGGTGTATATACACAGTTCAAGTGAGTGCCCTCTTCAGTCTCCACATTACCATTCTTCCAGTGCCTGTTCAAGGCATATGCCTCAGTCTAGTTACTGTCCACTGCCACTGTTGGAGGAAGTGTCTTTTGAAACCCTTAAGCAACTTTACACCTGGTTTTGAAAGGCAGGAGAAAATCCATGGAAAGCTAGTCACATTATGATAATAAAGTATATTTCTATTTATAACTTTGCTCAAATTCTGTCCTGGGTTTTAATTAATTAATAATTCAAAGGAATAAACACAAAAACACTTAAAGAACAGGCAAATTCATTCAGATTTAGCAATTTGATGATTCATCCACCTTTAAAAAGTAAAAAAAAAAAAAAGTATTGTATCGGTATCGGCCATACCGGCTCTGTATTTACTTGGTATCGGATCGATGCAAATGTGTCCCTCATGTGCTTGATGGTATCTGTAATATTATCACTATAGTCAGGAATGTGAAAACAACACAAAAAATATAATACCTTGTACACTCCTTCATTCGCCTAGATCAAATCTTTAAGCTAACCTATTCTGGAGAAATGCTTCTTTAATTGCTGATTCTTCTATGTTTAACATTGACACATTTTGGTTTGCTAGAACTTTCCAAGCCAGCCCATTGACCTTAATAATAGCTATGGTTGTCCCTGCTCCTATAAGCAACGACAAACCTGGCCTGGAGTAGTCCACGGGTTACCTAGGACATACTCGTTGTATGTTTAGCAGGGAAAATCTTAATTCAATTCAGTTTTATTTATGTAGTGCTTTTACAACCAAGTTGTCACAAAGCAGCTTTACAGTGGTCCGGGTCCCTAGTGAGTGACGGAGGCGAGAAAAACTCCCTCAGCTGCAGGAAGAAACTTCAGGAGGAACCAAGACTAAAATGGGAAACCCATCCTCCTCGGGTTGACCCGGAGAGAAAGAAACAATAATCTTTGTGTGTACCATTTGATACGGCACCAATTTCAACCCAAAATGTATGTTTATGTTCATTTTTCTTTACCCAAATAATAGGCTGAACTGGTTCCCATACACAACCACGTTTAGCTCAATTTAATTAAATTCTCCACCAGAATTTTTTGGACTGATTCACCCTTCTATTCATCCATTGGTTAGTTAATAATCAATCATTAATTTGTTATTTATCAATTCATTTATTATTATCTCAAGCAGGGTTTATTAAGTATCAGCATGAACTGTTCGTCCAGCAAATTAGTTCAGATGGGATACAGCAATTAACCTTATAAATCTCCTCTTAATTGTGCTGTTAAAAACACTGTAACGTTATGGCAGCTGAAGAAGTGACTTCACTTTTCTGACAAGAAACTGAAATACTGGTCATGCTAAGGACAATGCTTATTTTACACAAGACAACATAAAACACACAGACACAAACTAAAAATGAATGAGATAATGTGATAATAATATGGATAGTAATTAGTGAAAGTTACTGAAAAATCCTGGAACAGCGAGCTTCATGAACTATTCAACCCAGTAATTACCAAAGATTAGCACATACGTATCAATCCTTGCACCAAGTTATCAAATTTTAGGAGACTGTTTACTTATTGATTGATTTGGAGTCTCAGGAGAATTGGAGTTGAGGGTTTCAGAAGAGTTGAAGAAGTTGTTCAGAAGTTTGGGGCTGACTTGAAGCTGATGAAGATGATGTTGCAGTTCTTGGAAGTTTCTGCTCTACTCCTCAGTGCTGCTCTTTGGAAGAGTCAGTTGAAGATTGGAGCGCCCTTGAAGTTTCAGTGGATGAAGCTTGGAGAGTTGTTGATCTTGGGGTTTCAGAGGTGAATGAAGCACTGGAGCGGACAGCTGGTCGTGAAGTCTGGACTGAGGTTCTGGTCCAGCTCCAGGTGTTCTTTCTTAGTTGACCCTCACCGCTGCTCTTTGACTCTGCTCCCGCTTCTCTCATGGAGTGACCTGTGACTCGTCCTTCATGCTCAGTACCTGTGGGTCCTTGCCCCCATCTTCATTAACTAGCTAGCCAATCATAAGCAAGACCAGTCACAGAGGGGGGTCTCCCTCCCTTGGGCCTTGAGGCTGGGAGGAAGGAGTCCCTTTATGACTCTGTTAAGTGTGAAACTTCAGATTGACAGAAATAAAGTTCGTAACTCTCATACCTAACTTGATACCTAACTTTGTCTGTGTCTCCTCAAAAGTAGGTTTTAAAGTCAAATGGCTATTATAAACATGGATGTTATAGCTTACTGTTCATTTCAAGACCAAACATAATTTACTTTATCATAAAGGAAAGAAGCTTAAAGGTGAGCTATGCGTTCTTCATATCTGGTTGATACCAGGGTGATTTGCAAATTAAATAGAGAAAGTTAGCACAAAGGATAGTTGTTGCCAAACACACATTTATGAATTCAAGTCATTTTGAAGGCATTTAGGAGACACCGATATTGATCCTTTCCCATTCTTTTCTGAAGGACTCCGTGTGGGTTCTGACATGCAGGCTGGGGTGCAAGGATATGTCTTTGGCAGGGTTCATGGAGGGGGGAAACTTGATAAGATACCACATTTTAGTTCAAATTGGGCTTGTAAAATGTTCTCTTCATCAGTGACAAACCACAAGCCTTCCTGTTCAGAGGAGCCCTGTTCTAGGCCTATTGTCACGGCGTGGACTGCATAGCCGTGTAGCCGTGCCATGTTTTGTTTTTCTGTTTCTGCTTTCTGTTCATTTATTATCCCAGCAGCCGCTGAAGACCCTTAGTTCTGTTTAAGTCTTGTGTTATGTTTAGTTCCAGGGGTATGTATTCCCTCTTGTGTGGCCCGTGTGTATTCCTGCCTGTTCTGTGTCCCTGTCCCCTTTGTAGGTTCCCCTGCCTGGTCCGTGTTCCTGCCTGGCCCCTCATCCCTGCCCTGTCCGTGTCAAGCTTCGCTTGTGTCTCTGTTCCTGTCTGTCCTGTATGCATGTTCTGTGTTTATGTCCTCCCTCCATGTTTCCTTGCCCGCTCTGTATCCCTACCTGTTCTCTGCCTTTGTCTTCCCTCCAGGCCCCAGCCCATGATTCCCCTCAGCCTGTTCCTGTCTGCCCTTCCTACTCTCGACCCATCCCCTGGTTCCCAGTGTCAGCTCTGTGTTCTCCCTGTGTGGTCCTGGTCCTCCCTGCAGCTCCCTTGTAGACCCACTAGGGGTCCCCCTTGTTCATGTCTGGCCCAGTCACCTGTCTGTCGTTCCCGTCACCTGTGTCCTGTTTAATCCCTGATGTGTCTGTGTATTTAAACCTGTGTCTTATTAGTTCACGTTATCTGTCCATCGTCATTGTTGAGCCTCAGTTAAGTGCTGTATATTCGTCTCGTTCCTGCCCTGTCTTAGCCCTGTATCTGACCTTGATTTCTGTTTGGGCCCGCGTGCCCTTTTGCTTTGCCTTCTAAATAAAAACACAACAGCATGAAGCCCTGGTGTCCAGCCTGGTTCCATGAGAGCTCTCGATCGTGGGGGCTTAGCCCCCACCATCATGGCAGATGGACAGATCGAACCCTAACCTCTCAGGAGAGAGAAGAAGTTCGGGCATGGAACGCCGCCATGCGTGAATGGGCGACAAACTACACAGGCCCGGACCCAACAGAAGAGGAGACTGACGACTGGCGCGAGGGTGCTTAGCCCCCACCATCGTGGCATAAACATGTACACATATGAAAGTCTATTAAAATATTGTAATAGTTGTCTTTATGTGTGAAGCATTTCTAACTATTCCCAAAAAAGCACTGGTTACACACCTGGATGGCAATAGGTTTCAACTCTCCATTACGGTTGTAGTGCAGAAGACACAGAGGAGAGGCCAGGTACGACTGTTTGCCATTGATGACATTAGCAGGCAACTGATCAAGTATCTCATAGTCCAAGAGAAATATAGCTCCTGTCTGTGGAGAAAAAAAAAAAACATCACGCAGATTACACATATATTTGAACAACACATTAACATTAACCAAAGTGAGCACCCAACCCCTGGGATGTACTTCAAAAAACTGAAGCAAAATCACTTAATTTTAGGATAAACTATAACACTCTTTTATTTTGTTTCTTTTTTGGCATACATTTTAAGATGTTAATTTTATAATCTACATGTCATCACTTGGTAGAATACCTACTGTAAATCTAGCTTTGTTACCAGTTTTGTAAATTATACATATTTCCATATTTATAGTTATTGAAGAAAAAAATTGTGCAAAAGATAGGGATCCAAAATGCTTCTAAAACAGGCAGAAATTGCATGCATTTATGCTTACTGCGAGAAAGCCGTATTCTGAGTTGAAATGATAGAGTATCATTGACAGGTCTTATGGTATTTAATGGTCTAAAGTATTTAATGGTTCTATTTATCAACATACAATGGCTCTAATGTAATGCTTCTAGTTCTCTATAAATATAAATTAAGTTGTGCAATAAATTCACTTTATTTTGTTTTTTGTATGGGGATGCAAATGTACACAGGCATTCAGACATTCCTAATGTGTAATACTTATTTCAAGATTCTGTCATGCTTTATAAGTGCAGTGTCTTTTGCTGTTAAGAGTGTTCCACCTCTGCATCCAATATATCCATCTAAAAGCAGTTCTGTGGAAAGCCTAAAGTATGCCTAGGACAAAGTCTGCATGGAAAACACACAAGGTGGATGCACAAGATAGTTATTTCTAACACACATGCACGCACCTCCATCTCTTGCTCCAGAGAAGAACCCACTGGCAGAAAATCCTTGAGCATCTCAGATGTTACTGGTAGATTAGGTGGAAGGCTTTGGATTTGTCTGAGCTGCAGTGGATTACATCCATTAAGACACTGATATCCAAAGAAGGTATCATCTCTCCAGTGGCCCTGAACATACTCTGAAAAAAATAATCAAGGGTGTGCATAAATAAAAATAAATGCACAATGAAGCAAGACGGAAATAGTATTACACAATGAAGGGGTATTACATTAGTTATGCTGGGTAATAGTTAATGTTCATGAAACAAATGTCACTGCTTGTCATACTAGCAACCACATTCTCTTTTCCATTGTGTGTGAACAGGATCTCCAATTCCTCCAGGCTGCTCCAAGATTCTGCTCTGTCAGCAAACCCCCTAAGGTAGTTCAGGTTGGTGCCTGGGCTAAGAGACAGATGTGCAAACTTTAGTATGGCCAATATCTATGAAAATGCTCTAGCACTCCTAAAACGTATTAAATATTTAAAAAGAAATGAAACTTATTTAATATTAAAAAAAATAAATTTGAAACTTATTAAATATTAAAAATTTATCTACTCTCAATCACATATTCCCATAGGAATATTTTCTTACAGAAATCACACAGAAGTTCTTCTCAACACACCCACAGTTTATTTTTGTGCCATCAGAGTATTTCTTTAACAGAAGGAAATATTTTTCAGTTACTGGACTATGTCACATTATTTTACTTCACCTATTGTGGATGTATTATAGCATCATTTTGAAGCATCTAAAATCATTTTTACAAGTTCAGTGTAATGCATGGCTACAACTATGGCTCCTAAAGTACACTATGCAAGGCCACAAGCTGTCATATATATTAAAAACAGTTAAATTTTTAAAAGATCTTTTTTATCAAAAACCTGGTTCCGTCCTGTTTCATCATGATCCTGCTTCACATAACGTAAACCCAAAAAAACATAATTCATAAAAACATAATTCAGTTTCATCATGCTAACATATGTTGTTCTACTTTGTAGTCAATAGAACATTTGTCACATGTGACAAAGCATCTTTTTCTTTATTATGTTTATATATTTTTGTGTATTAAAGTGGCAATGGTCATCTGATTGAACTAAACCCTTCACATGTTACAGTCAACTCCACTTACGCATTTGTAGGTTGCTTATTGAAAATATTAATCTTGCTCAAATACTTTAAAAACCAATTATGTTTTAGGATGTTTCCTACTGTTTCCTCTGCCCACTGTCAATCAGTTTTAAAATGCCCTACCTTTGTCGGATGTAGCTCAAATTGGGACTGAGGGATTGTACACTGGTCATATCTATACACCGAGGGGCTCCTTCAGCAAAAGTGCTCCATCTACAGCGAGAAACAAACAACATGCAGAACACAGATTCTTGTGGGAGAAAAGATTGGACAGAAGTAGGTTGTGTGGGAAAGCAGGCTGATATGATACCTGATAAGTTGCTGTTTTGTCTGCAGCTCTTTGGCTCTGTGTTCTTTCAGTACTGGCAGATTTTCCCACTTCAGCAGGCATACTAATGGTAATAAAAGACAATGAGAATATTTGAAACAGTGGACAACAATGACAGTATTTCAGGGTCTCACATCTAACTTCCCTGTTTAATTTGCTTATTCTTACTCACTGCTCTTCCTTATTATTTCCATATTTAGATATCACTGACTTTTCTGGGCACTAAGAACACCAGCTCTAACAAAGAAATGTAAGTTTGTTTTAATTTCATGGCTGCAAATGAACACGGTAGGCTCTGGCTCTCTGAGACATAGCTGTTGTTTAGAATTACCATTGTGTAATGGTAAAATAAATATAACTGTGAGACATAGGCAAAAAGCATGGAAATGACAAAACTGTAAACAACTTGCCTCTGTCGCTGCGAAGCTCAACATCACCATCTGTAGTCTTGATCCATCTGCTGCAGGGGAAATGTTCTACCTCTTCTGTGTCAGCTCTCAGTTTGAGCTGCACATCCAGACAGTGCCAGTTCAGATCGGGAAAGCCAGGCCGAGCCTCAAGACGCAAGCGCACCAGAAGCACTGTGCCAATCTCCTTTTCAAGCAACATCACAGCAGTGCAGACCTGTATCAAAGTAAAGAAAAATCACTAGAAAAATATATGAATGACTAAATGAAATGACAATAACAAACCAGGTTGGTGCCTGAATTTTGCCAAATGGTTAAAATATGTAATTATCATCACTACCCATAAATGAATACCAGTATAAGGATCCAGTGCAGACATAAGGTTCCAGTTAACCTGTCCCGTGTGCACTACTGAAAGTCACTGACACAAAGATTTGGCTTTATTTTCTGTTAGGTTAACATAGAAACAAAGTGTATGCCTTACAGATCCAGGCAGGAGACACTGTCCATCTGGAACTACTCTGACAGGAGGGGTGTCACTCTGGGAACCGATCAGGGAGACCCAGAGGGTGTTGTATGATCCCGACAGAGGCCCTGGTGAGGTTCGGATTGTCATATGAAATCTCTCCATTTTCCTTCAAGAAGACACCTCTAAAAATGTAAATCATAGAAGCTGTCATTTACACAGAATCTTGAAATCACATAGAAATATGTAATCATTTGGCCTGAAATTCCTATACACAATTTTGCAGATCAGTGTGTATGATTACTCCTAAAAGTTATGATCAGTTAGAAAAGATTTTTGCTCGTTCCCTGAAAACAGTCACCAACACCATCATTTGCATGTAGAGCTGACAAGAGATACCTACATTTGAATTGTAAATGACACTCGCGTTTCATGAAAAGAGTTATGCAATGGACTACTGAAAAACACAAAATAAAATAACAGCAAATATACTGATGGTTCCCTTATAAGTTTTCTACCAATAAAAATTGATGGTTCAATTTGCAGTGTAAAGACAAAAAGGCATATTTTATTGTTCATTGTATCTAACTATCCTTTAGTCCTTTGGATGTACCACTTTAACAGAAACTTGATTTCACATGGAAGTGTACATTAAAAATACTTTATCAGCCTTACCTCAGGCAGTCCCAGATGCCCAACATCCCTCTCCTGCACGCTTCTTGGTTGTGGACAGAATGTGTGGGTGGGTGGCATGCTATATACACTCTTCCTGTATTACTAGTTACGTGACCTTTAGGAAAATACTGGCTTCATTGTCGAAACCACGGATCGGCTGTATGTGACCTTCTTCAACTTTATATGTGACCAGTTGTACAATAAACCTAACGTTTCCGATAAAGACTACTGTAAAATACATATTGCCTGACCGGGAATCGAATCCGGGCAGCGGCGGTTAGAGCGCCGAATCCTAACCCCTCGACCACCAGGGAACTCTGCAAACTAAACTGTTCACAGCATAACAAAAATTACATGCTCTCATTATTGAAGCGATTGTATGTATAATGAACGTGCAACTCCATACGTTGCAGCAACAAAGAATAACTTTAGTATCTCCTAGACATAAGGGGCCGGTTTCCCAGACAGGGATTAAGCCTAGTCTTGGACAGTGATGGGAATAACGGCGTTAAAGTAACGGCGTTACTGGAAAAAAAGTAATTTTTCAGTAACGGGTAATCTAACC
>JBBPDE010008262.1:0-11400 GCA_037974605.1 Nannopetersius ansorgii
GCCAAGAGCAAAGGAGATATCCGAGGACATGAAGAAGAGGGTAGTGACAGCCCATCAGTCTGGGAAGGGCTATAAGACCATCTCCAAAAGATTCCAGCTCCATCCATCCACTGTACGACAGATCATTTACAAACGGAGGGCCTTCAACATGACAGCAACTTTGCCTAGAAGTGGACGCCCATCAAAATATTACCCAGAAGCACCAGAAAAATAATAAATCAGGTAAAGGCCAACCCAGACATCACCTCTAGAGAGTTGCAGACCTCTCTGGCAGCATCTGGGACAAATGTGCATGTGTCTACAATCAGACGAAAATTGAATAGCCAGGACATTCGTGGGAGGGTTGCTAGATGGAAGCCGCTGCTTTTAGAAAAGAACAAAGCTGCCTGTTTCAACTTTGCCAGAGAGCACTTGGACAAACCAGAGGCCTTCTGGAAGCCCATTCTCTGGACAGACGAGTCCGAAATAGAATTATTTTGTCACAATCAAAACAGACATGTTTGGAGAAAAGCCAACATGCCATATGAAGAAAAGAACCTCCTCCCAACCGTGAAGTATGGTGGTGGAAATGTGAAGGTCTGGGGCTGCTCTTCTGTTTCTGGACCTGGGCGACTCCATATTATCCAAGGAACCATGAATTCTTCGGCATATCAACACATTCTTGACCAGACTCTGCCACAAAGGAATGGCTTCAGCGAAAGAGGATTCACACTCTGGACTGGTCCAGTCAAAGCCCAGACCTTAACCTAATTGAAATGTTGTGGCGAGACCTGAAGAAGTTGGTACATGCCAGATGTCTCTCCAACCTCTCTCAACTGGCTGAGTTCTGCAAGGAGGAGTGGGCAAAAACTCCCATAAGCATATGTGAGAGACTGGTTAGTGGTTACAGGAGATGTTTAGTTGAAGTAATGGCTGCAAAAGGAGGAGCCACAACCTACTAATACAAGGGTTCACATACTTTTGCACATGTGAACTTTTCAGTTTTTGTGAAATGAACCGCCTTTGTTGAATTAAATAACGAAAATATATCTCTTTTTGTGTGTGTCCATTATTTGGAAGGTGTGCTTTACACATTGGGATTTTGGATGTATGTGTAATAAGGTTCTTTTAATGTTTTTTACAAAAACAGTGACCATGTCTGGAGGGTTCACAAACTTTCAAGTAGCACTGTATGTAGCCTAGAAATTAGTCTACTGTAACGTTTAGAATTTGTGCTACTCTTAGTGTACAGGGTTGGGCTAAAATAGTGATGCTGAACACTGAATACACTGCTAAAATTGTTCATATCGCACATCCCTAATTCATGGATGTAGGCTGGCAGGCTACAGAACTAAACCCCCGAACTTACAGCAGCATCGCATCATGAAGCGTCTTGTGCAAAACTGGCCACTGCATCAACTGACGTGCACAGCCGTTATAGGTATAGCCAGTTCATCGCCGTTCTAGTGTTAAATTATTTATTTTCAAAAGCCTAAGGAAGCCAGAACATAAGGTTGAAAGAGCCAACCCCAATATAGACGATCCTATGATCTCACTGCTTAGTAGATAGTAGATAGATCTTCTTCACGATCTCATCGTCATATCCCCGCCCCTACCATGAATAAAATATCAACAGACTAGAAACATAAGACCACAAGTTTGATTTTTGTTTTTTTATTTCATGACCACAAGCTGATTAATGCAAAATTAAGTCATATAATGTCAGATTTGCATAGGTGATGAAGTCTATGCTTTATCAAAATGATAATGGGCACAGAAAGGGTCATGGGGACAGAAAGGGTTCCTAGTTCTAACTGAACGGCACTGCGGTTGTTGGAACCAACATATAAACATGAGGAGAAAAACAGACTTTCATTAGTAAAGGAAGACTGTATAAAAGTAACCCCAGCTTTTCAATCATTATCAGTAATTAAATTAACAGTAAACGAAGACATTAAATAGTGCATCATAGACAAATGTACTGACTTCACAGTGGTGGTGTTTAGACCCAGGGGTTGTGATAGTTTATTTGATTACCAGTTAACCAACAAGTCTTATGAGGTTTTATTTGTAATATTGATAAAATCATGGCAGGGCAAATTAGTCCATTCTGATTTAAGAATCTGCCACCACGGAACAATTCTGACTCAGTAAGTTTCTCTAGAATTGCATTCATGTTAATCCATTATGAACTCTCTCATATAATGCTAAACTGTTCATTCTAAAGTTAAAAGTGTATTTTATTAAAGTTGTGCAGTTTGATTTCTATATAAACTCTAAGCTTACAAGATGAATCGGTTTTATGATATGAATGTAGATGCCGTATTACAAGTATAAAAACTATTACATGTGTTTCATTCAGATTTTTCTACAGTTAGTAATAAATTATTCATCAGATGCTGTCAGTGCAATGTCTGTTCAGAGTTTCCATATTACCATTAACTGGAGAGGTCAGCTCCATTATCTTTGCATTTAGTTTCTGATTAGTCCAGTCTTTTGTTATGTCATCAAGATGGCTGTCAAAATCCACAAATAGAGTGTGATCCCACGAATTCAACAACTGGCTGGCAATCGACCGCGTCTCCTCCCACTGGTGTAACATTATTCTACAAAAAATAGTCAAAAATGTTTAATGGGATAATCATAATCAGAATTTAGTAATGAATGTGTTCAATCGCAGATAGTATGTGTGTAATCAGTCTTACGTGTGTTTATCTTTCAGGGTCCAGCGAGAATCTTTATTTTCATACATCACTATTGGGGGAACACGGTAACCTGGGGACATTTTCTGACCATCAATCTAACACACACACACACACACACGCACACAAAAAGATGAATACATTAATTTAAAACATTGTATTATTTGCTGCAACACTTGAAGTAATACTCATGCAGTAATAAGTTAATATATTTTATTAAATGTTATGTTACCATCAGTAAAACTGCATTATTGAAATGCTCGGCGATCTTATCAGCAATTTTCAGAGCACATGGATTCGGGCTGTTAAGAGAGAGTTTGAGAGAACGATATAATATTTAGAGTAAGAGCCACATACATACATAAATACATACATACATACATATACAGAGAGAGAGAAATAGACAGAGACACACAAATGTTTAAAAAGAAAACTTATTGTGACAAATGCATTGACATCACAAACAGAAAAAATAGTACTTTGAGGCAATCCTGCAAAACTATTATTTGCAACTACTTTTTTGATGAGACATATATAATGAACTTGCAAATTGCCACAGAAACACTCCTAAATCTTGTGGAAAGTCTTTTAAGAAGTGGAAGCTGTCACAGCTTCAAAATGGGACCAACTCCATATTATTTTAATCTATTTGGTGCAAAGTTTTTTTTTTATATATATGCACTAATATCTTCAATGCTTTTCACCTTCTCTACTGCTTTCTTTCTGTGTATGGTTCTGTTTACCCTAAATGCTCAGTCATTTATATTTTCCCTGCTATATCCATCATTCATTCTCTCTTCTATCTTCAATAAATAAATGCAATGACAGAAAAAAAAAGAAGCACCTGCTGTCGAGTAGACATGCGTTAGCCTGATAATATCCTACAATCTTCTGCTGCGTTTGTGCACACCATACATCCACCTGCAAAAAAGACCAGTACAATAAAATCATAACTGTACAATAAAACTTCAACTTTAACATTTTGGTTTGATGAGATTCACAAGGGAAGGATCCATGCCTCTGAACCAAGAGGTCATGGGTTCAAATACCATCACTGGGTTCCTGAGAACACCAGATGAAAACCCAAGAGAAGAAGCATCGTGGAATATGCTGATGCAGCTATAGTCTGCAGGTGCAGTACCAGAACGTTAAACCTTTCTTGTTTCAAAGACTACATTTTACTGGTTGGTTTTGGTGGGGAAAACAGTATTCATTAAAACTATAATGCTGTTTTTCCACTGAATCCACACTATTTTCAATCACACTATTATTAGTAAGTTGTATCTTCTACCCCTTTGTCCTGCACTCGGGGTCGGGCGGGCTGGAGCCTATCCTAGCTGCTATGGACACCCTGGACAGTCGCCAGCACGTCACAGGGTCACAGAGAACAACCATTCATGCTCACATTCATACCTAAGGGTAATTTAGTGTGCTCAACTGACCAATCCTAATGACTACCCCAACAGTCTTTTTTTTTCTGATGAAAGGCAGCATAGTCATTTTTGCAAATGGGTAAAAACAATACACAAGTCTGCACACCTGTGTAAGAGCTAGCTGTGTGATGAGAGCAAGAGGCAGATGGGAGTGCAGCAGAGGAACACAGTCTGTAATGCACACAGTGCCCTCTGCTCTACTGGAGGAAATCAGCAGTCCATTCACACTGCAGCGGGGATACAGGCTGGCATGCAGGAACATCTTCACATAGGCCAGACATGACAGCTCCACCTCACTCATCTTTATCTGCAATGTAAAAGAAAATTACAAAAGTGGAGACACAGGAAAATTTGTATATAAAGACAATTCAATTAGGAAAGAATCCAACAAACTCTCTAGGTCCTGTGTTTTTATTCTTGTACAAAACCATTTCAAGTTGTAATATGTAATAACCCTTATTATCTACTGGCTTTACAATGACGAACACATTTCTAAAGTCATTTCTGTCTGAAATTTGGTCAAAGGAAAATAGCTGAACTAGCTGAAAATCCTTTATGAAATGCATATGTCAATTTCTAAGAAAATAGCACTGCCCTTATCTCAGTTCAGCGATAAAATGCCAAAACTAGAGAATACTTGCTAAACAACAAAGTAATGGACTAGAGAGTACTGCAGGTAAGGCTTCGATGGCACTTTATTATGAATTATATCTAAACTTGGGGAAAGGAGCACATTTGTTTCTCCATAGCATCCAGGAAAACCTAAAACAAAACCATTGACTGAAAAAAAACATGTCTCTAATTTTGGAATTCGTAGCGATTTCGCCAGGAGATCTTCGAATTTTAAATTAAGACCACACAAACAAGCATTTGTAGGAATTTATCAGAAAGACACATTGGGTTAATATCCATTAGCAACACAGCATCTATTGTTATGCTAGTCATGCTAGTTGCTAGATTCAACACATCAGCTGGAGGATAAACATTGATTATCTATAGGGTTTTTTATATAATTTATAGCGGTGTGGGGTCAAAGGCTCCAATATATAATTATCTTCTCATGAAGCTGTGTTCTGGCACTGTGTTCTGCCTAAATCCAGAAAAAAACCTCCATAAACTAACATAGGACGCTTATAACTTACCTTTCGATGGTCTTTCCAGAAAAACCCAGAGGTTGGTGGAAAATAAGCATTGAAATAAGACACTAAAACATAAACCTTGAACAAGTAACGTACAGATAACAGAGACTCTTACTCAGTCAGAGGTGGAATCACTACTGCTGCTGAGATCCGGTTCATTCGGTTATTTCAATCGGTTCTTTTCCATGAATCGTTCGCACTGATTCAAAGGCTCAGTTGAATTGAATTCTTTTGTAGCGTTGAAATATGTAACTGTAAAACATGCACTGCAAAGAAGAATAGAATATATCTGTCATTGTAGCTGGATGCAATTAGTAAAATTACAGTATATGGACTCAAGTATTGGGACACCTGTTTTTCAGGGTTTGGGCAAGGTCCCACTTCCGTTGATGGACAATTGTAATCCATCAGCAGACCAAGACATTTTGGGCAACGCCGTGCATCCAACTTCGCGTTCACAGTTTGGGCAAAGCAAGGTCCATAAAGACATGGAGTTTGGTGTGGAAGAACTTGACTGGCCCTCAAAGAGCCCTGACCTCAACCCCACCCAACACATTTGGGATGAACTGGAACGGAGATTGCAAACCAGGCCATCAGTCCCCGATCTCATAAATGCTCTAGAATGAACGGACACGAATTCCCTCAGAAAACACCCGTAAAATCTTGTGGAAACCTTCCAGGAAGAGTGGACCATGTTAAATTCTATGTACTTGAAAAAAGCAGTCATTAAGTTCCCTTTTTGAGTACTTGTCAAGTGTCCCAATACTTTTCACCATAAAGTGCATAAACCTTTACAAAACTAAAAGAGTCATTAGCAGTGATGGGTTGTTTTATAAATATAGATATAAATAATGGATATTCTTATTTGGCAAAAGAAGTAATGTGAACATTATAGACACATCTTTTTAGAACGTAGTTATCAAATAGCATCCACATGAACGCCAGGACCCTGGTCCCAGGAGGGACATTGATTTTTTTCTTTCCGTAATACATTCTGATGCCATCTCTAAGCAATACACATGCATCCTGCTGTCCACATGAAATAAAAGAAAGTATGATTCATCAGGCCAGGCTACCTTCTTTCATTACTCCATAGTTTAGTTTCTGATGCTCACATGCCCAATGGAAGGGTTAGCATGCGCACTCTGAAAAGCCTGTAGCTACACAGCCCCTGCACAGCAAGATGCAATGCAGACAGTTTTCTGACATCTTCACATCACAGCCAGCATGAACTTTTTTAGCAATTTGTTGCTCTTCTGTGGGATTGGATAAGCCTTCGCTTCCCATACAAATCAAGGAGTGTTGGGCACTCATGACCCTGTTACCAGTTTACCAGTTGGGCCACTTTTGGTAGATACTGACCACTGCATACCAGGAACGTGACAAAGACGTATTCATAACTCTGTCTTAACTTACACTTTTTTGCTTAATATTTCAGCATGGCCCCGGGAGAAAACATCTCATCACACTACGTACATGTACATTGCTGCTGACGACAATGAAGTAAACTTGAACCTTGTATTGGAGATGCACTGACCCAGACTGGAACATCTCCAGGAGAGTGTTTGGTGACCACTGTTTTAAACAGACTCTTGTGAAGAGATCGACAATACAGAGGCCTCGAAGCTTGTTGTCAGTGTACCGAAACACCCCATCCTACTATGTTGTGTGACAGTGTGCAATAAGAATATTACACAATATGGACAAAACACTTTATCATTATTATGATTGCAAAACAAAAACAACTTCAATCATATTCTGTGCTAATAGTCATTTATTTGCCAAAAGACCAACTATTAAAAGTGTTAGCAGCTTTGTTCACTGGATAGTTTACAGGACAGCTCCTGATTATTGGCTTGTTTCGAGTGTCCTGATCCAGCTTGTTCGGCATACACGATAACATGGTAGACCAAAAATTCTCCAAACATTCACTGCACACAGACACTTCTGCCCAGCAGACTTAAGGCAGAACCAATGACACGTGCCATTTGGCCAAGTTAGACATAACAAGACACGTTTTTCATGTTCCACTGAGTGGAAGAAACATAATAATAAATAAACTCAACACAGGACAAATAAAAAAAAAATGATTACAGACATACGAGTGAACTTTGTGGTCATCATTGCCTTGGTAATACTTCCTTTTACATTCCACTGTTTGAGATATAAAAAAAAAACATGGCAAAAATAGATATTTGCTAGTTATTATTGCTGGCAAGAATGAAAGCTAGTACAATTGCAGTGTCCAATATTTTCTTAAAGATTTGCTACAAATGTAAATGATCCAGTTTCCTTAGTTTATAATGGAAGTGTTTACATTTACATCAAGCACTCATTAGTCGAACCACAGTTAAGTACATAAAAGTAAATAAGAAAAGAATTGAAAAGAACTGAATTGAATTTAAACTACAAATCCTTTGTACATACAAACATTTTTACCAGCAATCACTTCTTTAGTAGCTTATTATTCTTTTCAAGCATTTAAATGGAAAATAGCTTGTATGTTTCAAAGTAAGTGGTACCAGAGTTTCTGACATTGAGAAAATGGTATGGAATAATCCAGTACTTCAAGCATATAGTGTCAGACATTTGTAGAAAACAGTTAATAATTCTGCCTGTTTGAAAGGAATACAGTATTTTAATCTCTCCATCTACTGAACCAGTAGCATGACCCATGGACTGTGCTTCCCTTTACTTTGTAAAAGAACAGGACTGGCATTAAACCCCCTTATAACAGATGCCATGGGGCAGATGCGTTTTCAGTTCTTTTCTAATTAAAAGGAAACTGCTTTCTGTGGCAACTGACTGGATGCCATAGACAGACTAGACTGAAAATGCTAAAATGAGTATTCCTTCAATGATTCGCGTAAACATCACAGGACCACACAATTTAAAAAAAGAAAACAAGACAACATAACTCTTAACAATATAAACCACTTAACACAGGATCGCTGTACAATCGTGGCAAGAAAGGCACTGAGGAAATTCCTGTGGTCAAAACAGTATTTATGTCTCCTTTTGATTTAAAAAAGGTAACATCTGTTTGAAAAATATTTTTTTCATATAAACTTATTTTGCAAATCTGTGGATTTTTAGCAAAATGACAATTCTCTTTATAGGGACATCGGGAATTTCAGTTAAAGGGACATTTTTACTCTTGGGGTAAGAAGATACTTTAACTATACCCAGTGATTGAGAAAAAATATTGTTGTAAAGTCAACTAGTCTCAAAAAAAACAACTTGGAAATGGAAATGTTTGCAAAAAAACAGACCTCTACAGGCCTGCCTATCTCAGATAGCCCATATCGCTGACTAAGTCCATTTTGGCATGTCAGTATGAAGCTGGGCGATAAAGTCATTCGCAGTTCTGGCACCATATACTACATGATACATAACCTGCAGCAGGTTGTTTCAGAAAAGTAGAGGCTGACATGAATTTGGCAGTGTGTGCGTGGAATGACATGCTTTGGATGTGTTTTAGACAGTCACAGTGCCTTGTAGCTCAGTACTAAAGGAATTGACTTAAGGGAGTTTGTTAGGTTATTGTTGTGTGACTGAGTCCTGGCTCTTAAGGCAAGGGTTTAGAGTTCTTTCCTGCTTCCTAGCTGGACACTGCAGTCAATCAGAGTCAATCCTGCTGTACTTCACATGGCCCCGCTGTAGTGATCGGCATAAAAAGGGAATCTGGTAGCTCCGCGGAACAATATCTTGAACATTTTGCTCCAGGTACTGGAAAAACCTATACCACCAGACGCGAGACAGGAAGTTACTCTGTGACGCCCCCTTCAGATCCTGTATGAAAAAACACATTCATAGGGAATTCCAATTATTTTCAAATGTTCAATTATGAACAAATTAATTCCGAGTGATTTCATGTGAAATTGTACACTGTAGAGAAACCTATCACCTACTGAGTGCTGGTAACTACAGTTAAAGGGTGTGTCCGAAATCTCGCACTGGCTTCTGTAGTGCGCACTGCTGTGGGTCAGTGCTGTCCTAAATGGAACACTAACGTTTGCCCTTAGTGACGGACTACCATTTGCTTGCGATTCTCCAGCCGCCAAAATATCTGTCGGTTTTACTGCAGTGTAAATCAGTACAATAATTTTATTAACGTTACTTACATTTATAAGAACCAGCTGCCTCCGCTTGGGCTTGTATTTCACTGTTTGCCGCCATTATCCAACTCAAACACGTCGAAAGTCCCGCCCCCTCCGCTACGTGGTCAAAATGGCGCCCGTTTAGTGCATATAGTGTCCTGTCCATCGTTCTGCACTGCATTTTCTGGCCGATTTCAGTGCACTACAGACTAAAATCACACACTAAAAGTGCGCAAGTGCGCGATTTTGGACGCACTGAAAGTGTCTTCATATATAGGCATTTTGTTTACCATGAATCTGAACAACTCTATTCTGACTTTGCATTTAATGTTTTTACTTAATTATATTTAAAATGTTGAGTAATTCTTTCACTGAATAATATTTGCTGAATTAATAATTTGATAAAGAATAAACCCAATTGAATATTTATTTAATTCTGTGAATAGGAACAGCACATATTCCAGGCATCAAAATGTCTGGGAATGTTTCAGCCACTGTGTTCGGGGGGTTACTTACTGGCTGGTTGGCCATGGTGTGGTACCACCAGAAGAAGCGTGTAGTGATGAAGTAAGCTACGAGTACATCTATAGTGTAGTGGTCATGAGCGAGGAGGATGCAGAAAACACCCACAGCACACAGCGTCCCACAGCCCCAGTGGTACCACCAGAACCGCCGAGGGGAGTCTGTGGAGCACAAAAATATGCAAAGTTTGATTATCCACAATTGTCAACATACCACTGAAAAACAAAAACCCAAAGTGACAGCAATAAATCTTGCAATAACAGCAGGCAAGAGACATGTTATGATCCAGAAAAATGAAGAATTAACACATTCCACACAATAATGTGTGTAACAGCCCATTACTACTTTATGACTGGGTTTAAATCACTATCATTATGTGTATCATTATGTGCATTATTATCCTGCTCTGGTGTGCAATAGTTCATCACATGCAGTATTGTGCAATGTTCCCATCATTTTCATCATGTGCAACATCCTATAATGCGCAATAGTCTTACCATGTGCAGTATCACTTTTCGAAATTGTTGCTAAATCACTTAATTTTGCAATAGTCTTTAATACTTAAACACTACTGAGCTCTACTACAGGCAATAACACACTCCTAACTACCACCTGTATCCTTACTTATCAATAGTATATATCCCTGCCCTCTGTGTTTATATTATAGTGTATTACAAATGGAAATATCTGTGTCTCTATGCAGTCACTCTTAGCTGGATGTCAATTTGCATATAGTTCCTTTAAATTTTGTAAACTTTAAACACACAGCCTCTTCAAGACAGCGGATAGATTCTAGGGTGCGATTGCCATAACACACCAAAGGGTGACACTGTTGTACAAAATGAATCTTTGGGAGCTTTCAAGTCAGGGCAGAACTGTGTAAAGCATCCTTACATTCTCTCATAAAGAGAAAGGTGAGGGTCAGCATGACAGTGTGGCCGCTGTACAGGTAATCTCCACACATGTTGTGAGAGCCAGTGATTGTTAAGCCTCCGCCAGCAATCATTTTCATCACTCGCCGCATCTGAGATTCCCAGTCACCATACAGCTGGAAGAAAAGGGACACATGTGCTTAAACCATCCACTATGGGGGGGTGGGGTTAATATACATCGATCAAACACAACATTAAAACTACTGACAGATGAAGTACATAACATGTATTATCCTGTTACAAGACCCATCAAGTGGTGGGATGAAATAGGGAGCAAGTTATCAGTCAAGTGACCATCTACACCACAGTATAAAGCTCCATGAAAAGCAAGTTCACAAGTTCTTCAATGTGTTTGCGAGACTTTGTACACTATCGGAGCTGCATTCAACACAAAGCATGATATGATAAGTGAGTAGGCCGCCTGGCTGGGCCTAGCTCATGAATGGTTGAATAGTTTCCAGCAGGCCCTGCAGTGAGGATTTCCTGCCTTGTGTGCCGGGTGTGTGCCCTTAGTTTCACACCCACCCGAGTCTCTCACACACACACACACACACACACACACACACACACACACACACACACAAACACACACA
>JBBPDE010008281.1:0-11399 GCA_037974605.1 Nannopetersius ansorgii
ACACACAAAACCAGCACACAACCAGCGCGCGCGCACACACACACACACACACAACCCACACACACAACCAGCCAACACACACAAAACCAACACACACACACACACACACACACACACACACAAAACCAGCACACACACAACCAACACACACAAAGCACACACACACACACACACACAACAAACACACACAACCAACCAACACACACACAACCAAGAAACACACACAACCAACACACACACACACATACTACCAAGAAACACACAACCAGCACACACACACAATCAACAAACCCACAGGTTTGACACTGTAAAACAAATCTTTACATTTTACATAACTATTGAACCATATAGCAAATATAGCAACCATACTTTGTGCTGGTGTACAACAAACAATCAGAGACTTTTATTATGAACTGTTTGCATTCAGAGTTGCCTTTGTCAGCTGTCTTGTGTTTATTTAAAGTGATTATGTTTAGTGATTGGTTTATGTCTGAGTCATGAATGTATTTAAGTTTCAAGAGTTCCTGTTTTAGTTGCTGGTCGATCCCCACTATTACCCTCACGCTACCTTGAGTCTTATGTTTTATGCGTGCTTAGTGTTCAAGGTCCTCATGCCTCTTTATTTTGTGTGTGCAGAGTCTGTGTCTTTCGTAATAAAAAAAACACCAATGTGAACCTGCAGATGCACCTTGCCTTACTCCCCGAGCACGCCACGACGTGACATTTTGAGTCAAAATCACACAGCACACTTCCACTGCCGTCCCCTACTTTCACATTCAGCTCCTTTCAGTCCCAACAAGTCTACTCTCACATCCACATTTAGCCCAGAATTTCCTCATGGTTCTCCCCTGATGTTCTAATTATGAGATAATATCAGGCCCTGCAAGACTAATCACTGCCTGGTGCACCAATGGATATATTTTGAATTGGGAGCTTCAGGAAAGAATAAAGGCAAAAAGGTGAATCTCTGAGACCTGGATTCTGTTATTTTTAACAATTTCCAAATTCAAATTTTTATCATTATAACTAAAGTAGACATTTTACTAATCTGGTAAAACTGCTATATAACTGAGATATTCGTGCAGAAAGAAAGGACATTAAAAGAAGGAAGGACATCCAATGTTGTGACACAGGGCCCATGTGAAAGATTATGCACTTAGCTATATTTTAAACAGACAGTAGATGGTACTCTGGGACTTTATTTTGAGCAAATTAATAAATAAATCAGCAATAAAATGTCATATGTTTGAACCTGTCCATCAATACAGCTGAACAGATTTCCAGAATTACTATTTTGCTCTTAGCAAGTTAAATTAACAGAATCAATCAGTTTAACATTGTGTTCTAACCAGATTACGAATGTCGTGTTGGGGTTGGAATGCAAAAACAGGAAAATAAATAAAGAAAGAAATAATTTTCTGTGTTTTTTGTGTTTTTTTTCCTTACTAGATCTCAGACTGTTACGGCTGCTTCACCCTCCCTTCCCCTATACCATTCTGGTTCTCCTGAATATTAGTTCTCCTATCGTTTTGCCACTTTGTCTTGTCTGCCTGTGTTCCATTCCCCTCCGCTGTTCCCTTCCCCCCTTCATCTGTTCCCTTCCAGTCTCTCCTCTGTATTTGTATCACCTCCCGCTTCACCTGCGTCTCGTTCCCCATGAACTCGCCGCACCTGTCTCATCTCCTCCGTCTCTATTTAAACCCAGTCTGGCCTCGGGTCTAGCATGCCCGTATTTGTCTATTCCTGTGAACCTGTTGCTCTCCTTATGTGTACCTTACCTGTGGTTTTTCTTCTTTTTTGCAGACTCGTGCTCACTTGCCTTAGTTCTCCCAGCTTGAGGACTCCTGCCCTGGCTTCCCCGTCTGCCTGAGTGCATCTTGTTTTGTTTTTCTTGCCAGCCCTGGAGCACGAGTCCTGCCTATTGGTTTTGCCCTTTTGTTGTTTTGTGTATATAGTTCTTGTGTTCATTAAATATCACTTTGTGTCACTGCATCCAACCCTGCATCCTCTCCCCTTTTCCTGAGCATGACAGAATATGGGCATCCACTACCCCAACTATGGACGCTGCTTTGGTGCCCCTGCCTGACGATCAGGCGCCCCCCAGCTCACCAGCACCCGCTCCTGATTCCTCCGTACCCGAATCAGCTCCAGGATCACCACCAGCAGTTGGTTGTCCTGACCCAGGCGGTTCAGGAGCTCCAAGCCCGTGCTCAAGCTCGGGCCACACCCCCTGCAGGCGATCGCACGTCATTCCTCCCTTCCAGAGAAGTACGCTGGTGATCCGAATGGGTGCGGAAATTTCCTTCTGGCATGTGAGCTCTTTTTTGCAGAAAACCCCGGGCTCACAGATGCGCAGAAGGTCTCGATGGCGATGCAACGGCTCACGGGGTGGGCTCAGGACTGGACTGCGGCCATCTGGAGAACAGGAGGGGCCAATGTCACCAGCTACGCCACCTTCACCCACCTGCTCCGGACTGTCTTTGACCACCCGGGGCAGGGTAAGAAAAGCGGGCACAGACTGTTCCGGCTGCAACAAGGATCGTCCATGGTGTGTGAATATGCTCTGGAGTTTCGTATACTCGCTGCTGACAGTGTATGGAATGATGAGGCACTGTTGACCGCGTTTCACAAGGGGCTCAGCACTGAGGTACAGAAAGAACTGGCTTGTCGCGACGCTGACCTGGATTTGGATGCGGTTATCTCACTGGCTATCTCCCTCGACTTACATCTCTGTGAAAAAGCAGGAATCCCAAGATCCCTGCGAAAGGAAAACACACCGCGCCAACTCACCTCCATGCCTATCTCTCCTGGCCCCGGAGAGTCCGCCCCTGAGCCCATGCAGCTGGGGGCATCTGGAAATGAGAGGCATCTACAGAGACAGCAGGCAGGACTCTGTTTCTACTGTGGCCAATCCGGTCACTGGCGTGCGCAGTGCCCCAAACGCCCTATGTCGTCTCCCCCTGTCCAGGTCGTTAAATATATATTCTGTAAACCAGTGTGTTGTCCCTGTATCTGTGTCTGTGAATAACACTGTTGTTTCTGTTTGTGCCCTTATAGACTCTGGGTCAGCTGGGAATTTTATTTCGCAGTCCCTCGTCTCCTCCTTGTGTGTGTCGACCCGCCACTTAGCCAGACCTGTCACGGTTAACGCCATAGACGGACGTCCTGTGTGTAACACCTCCCTTACACGAATCACGCTCCCTGTGTCTCTCACGGTCCAAAATGTCCATTTGGAAACCATAGCCCTCACGGTTTTACCCCAGTCACACCATCAAATCATCCTTGGGCTTCCTTGGTTGCGATTGCACAACCCCCACATAGACTGGCACTCCCACACGATTATTTCCTGGTCTCCTTCGTGCCAGAGCACCTGCTCGGTCCCCTCGTTTCCTGTTCATGCCACTACCATCGAGAGTCTGTCATCACACAAACTCATCAACATTCCCCCTGAATATTCCGACCTAAAAGAGGTGTTTTCCATGTCTAGAGCTACCCGTCTCCCTCCGCATCGTCCCTGGGATTGCGTGATCAAGCTGATGCCCGGGAAAAGCGCCCCTCGGTCACGTGTTTATCCCTTGTCCGAGCCTGAGACCCGGGCGATGGGTAAATACGTGGCCGAGATGCTAGAACAGGGGTCCCTCAGACGGTCGCGCTCTCCCACCTCCGCCGGGTTATTTTTGTGGGAAAAAAGGACGGGGGTCTTAGGCCGTGTATCGATTATCGTGGGCTCAACGATGTCACAGTGAGGTACACATACCCTCTGCCTCTGATCCCGGCAACCATCAAGCGGCTCCGGGGGTCCACTATTTTCACTAAATTGGACCTCTGAAGCGCATACAATCTAGTGCGGATCCGGGTGGGTTATGAATGGTTAACAGCATTTAGTACTGCCACCGGGCACTACAAATATTTGGTGATGCCATAAGGGTTGGCAGATGCCCCCTCGGTCTTCCAGGGGTTTGTTAATGACGTCCTACGTCACAATTCGTGGTTGTCTATATAGACGACATTTTAATTTTTTTTTAAAAACTACAGTGAACACGTGCAGCACGTGTGCATGGTTCTCACCCGCCTGTTGAAGCACGGATTATATGTTAAGGCCGAGAAATGTGAGTTCCACAAAAGGGAGGTCACCTTTTTTGGTCACTGCATCAGCCAGGAGGTAATTTCTATGGAGGTCGGCAAGGTGACTGCCGTGTCTGAGTGGCTAGAGCCCACGACAGTTAAGGGTCTGCAACAGTTCCTGGGGTTCGCAAATTATTACCACCATTTTATAAAATTCAGTACCGCCCCAAAACATCCCTCCTCCGAGGCAAACCCAAAGAGATAGTGTTCACACCAGCTGCGCGCACTGCCTTTGCGCAGCTGAAAAAAGCATTTACCTCTGCCCCCGTGCTTCGGATGCATGATCCTGAGCGAAAGTATGTATGGAAGTATGGAAGTGGACGCCTCGGAGGTAGGAATCGGGGAGGTCCTGTCCCAGTACCACGGTTTCCCCAGGAGGTTGCACCCCTGTTCTTTTTTTTCCAGAAAGCTGACAGAGACAGAGAGGAACTATGACGTCAGCAACCGCAAGCTGCTCACTGTGAAGGAGGCGTTGGAGGAGTGGCGCCATCACTTAGAGGGAGCTCGGCAGCCGTTTGTGGTTCTCACCGATCACCGCAACCTGGAGCACGTCCGGCGAGCCAAGAGGCTGAACCCCAGGCAGGCAACGGTGGGCTCTTTTTTTTGGCCGATTCAATTTCCAGATCTCGTACCGTCCGGGTAAACTGAATGGAAAGGCGCGTCAGTTCGGGGCTGAGCGAGAGGCGGGGGAATCCTCGGCTCGTTTTTTCGCAGTGCCTCTGTTATGGGACCTCGATGAGGAGATCGCGGCGGCACTCGGAGGGGTGGAGATCCTCCCGAGTGCCCCGCGGAGAGACAATACGTCCCAGAGGCGCTGCGGCCGAGGGTGATGGAGTGGGCTCATGTGACCCCCACGACCGGCCACCTGGGTGTTACGAGAACTCTGGAGGTTGTCGCGCATAAGTACTGGTGGCCCTCTCTCTAGAGATGTGCGCCACACAGTGCTCTCGTGCTCGGTCTGTGCCACCACAAAGAGTCCCCGCACTCTGCCAACCGGTAAATTAATGCCCCTACCGGTGCCGGACAGACCGTGGTCGCACCTAGCGGTAGAATTCATCATGGATCTGCTGGTGTCCAAAGGGTACACAACGGTGTTGGTTGTGGTCGATCGGTTCTCAAAGGGCTGCTGGTTCATCCCATTTCGTTCTCTCCCCTCTGCTCATCAGGTCGCGGAGATCTGATCTGGGCAGAGTATGCTCAGAACTCGATGCGTCACTGTGTCACCGGTCTGACCCCTTTTCAGTGTGTGCTCGGGCACCAGCCCCCACTTTGCCCATGGGACCAGTGCCCCTCTGAAGCCCCAGGAGTGGATGCCTGGTTCTGCCAGGCGGATCGGGTGTGGGAGGAAGCACACACATCCATCCAGCGCGCAGTTCGTCGGTTTAAAGAACGAGCCGACCGTCAGTGGAGAGAGGCGCCTCCCATACGGGAGGGTGACAGAGTCTGAGTCCACTAGGGATTTTCCTTCGAACCTCCCGTGTAAAAAATTATCCCCCCGTTTCGCCGGTCCATTTATTGTTTTAAAACAGATTAATCCTGTGTCTTTTAAATTACAGCTGCCCTCACACCTGAAAATTCATCCTGTGTTTCACTCCTCAGACCTGTCCACCCTGGTCCCCTACATGAGGGCGGAGCGGCTGTCATGCCCCCCAAGGCGCTCAACGTCGAGGGTGCTCCAGCCCACCGTGTGCGCTCTGGAATACCTAGTTGACTGGGAGGGCTACGGACCCGAGGAGCGGAGTTGGGTGCCGGCGTGCTCCATCCTCAGTCAAGACCTGAGGAGGGACTTCCATCGTGCACGTCCCCAGGGCCGCCTCCCACCGGTCGGCGCCTCTGCAACCTGTCAGGCGCTCCTGTGTCCCTGCCGATTCCCAGGAGGGGATCATACCTAGGATGGGGGGTACTGTTACGGCTGCTTCGCCCTCCCTTCCCCGATACCACTCTGGTTCTCCTGAATATTAGTTCTCCTAGCGTTTTGCCACTTTGTCTTGTCTGCCTGTGTCCCATTCACCTCCACTGTTCCCTTCCCCCCTTTGTCTGTTCAGAGACACAGACAGGTATTTCTAACCTTTGTCAAGAAACGTATAAACACATTTAACATTCAATTTAATTGCTAAAAAATAATTAAAAAGATGAGGATATCTATGGAAATAAGGACGCAGTGGACAAGACTGTGACGTCAATGGTTTCAGCGTAAAAAAAAAAAAAGATGAGTCTAGTTTCATTACATGCCTGTTTCTCAGGAGGTCAAAAAGGCAAGAAAATAAAACGTCCGGTTGACAGTCGTTTTCTTGTCCCGTTTGATTTCTCGGTTGGGGGGTAAAGAAAAAAGAAGGGAAATAGAAAGAGGGCACAAGCCACTATCAGTCCGACCAGGACTTATCTAAATGGAATCAGTCACCCAGTGCTATTAAACAGCAGAGACACACCAGCACGGCCGCACTTGGTGGTACGGAGGCGGCGCCGGTGTTGGATCTATCAGTGCGATACACTCAGCTCAGTCCCTTTTTACTCGTTTGTTTTCCACCCAGACGCACCTCTGATACTCCGGGGTCTCGGCCCCACTCCCCGTTATCAAATGCCATCCTCAAGCACGGTTCAAAAGACTGACGGCCTCGGGGGTGGGTTTGTCTTGAAAGAGAAAATCAAAAACAACAATGGCCCTGTCCGACTGCCCATCCACATCGTCAGAGTGGCGGGGAAAGCTCATGATCTTCGCGGATGGAAGACTTGACAGGCTTCATTTGTCTCTTTCACATTTTATTTTTCTCTCCTTGAAGCTTCCACCAAAGATCCCACACTCTCTTACATTTAGTAAGAATAAACCCTAACCTTGTGATTATCCTTAGTGACCACTTTATTGGAAAAACGCAACCTGTGCTCCCACTGGAGGGCCACTTTATTGGAAACCCACACCTTATGCTTCAACTCAGTGGCCAATTTATTGGAAACATCTATCTTGTTTTTCCACTTCAAGCCTGTTTAATATATACAGAAAAACATTATATATCCAACAACACAGAGTCAAAAAGACACTGAGTCCTCATCCACTCCTTAAGTCAACAGGGTTTAGGCAAGACGGTGCTTTTTCACGTCTCATAAATATTCACGGATCCTTGCTGTAGGCATGCTGTTTTTTCCCCAGCCTTTTAGCAAGTGTCAAAGCCCCCCCACCAAAACAACAACAAAAGAAATGAGAATAAAAAGGTGAGTTATTGCTCTTAAGGTTCAAAATAGATCAGGAATTAGAAGGAGTTAAACACCAGAGCAGCTGACAGACGGCAAAAGGGCAATCTCAAAACACCAGGAGCTTTAAAAATTATTTATTTATTTATTTATGCTTTTTTTTTTTTCAAAATTCATGGACATTCTGGCTGCTCAAATTTTCTGTGCTCAGTTTGCTTTCCAGCCACCACTGCCTCTCCCAGCAGCACGTCCCCACATCATAGATAGGGAGGACAACTGTGTGTGTGTGTGTGTGTGTATGGGAGCAGCAGACAAAAGCACATAAAATCTCGAGTCATGCTAGCAGCTCACTGGAGTGTGTTAAAAAGCCTCTCCTTCTCACTGGCAGGCCTAACCAAGCATGACAGGTTATGAAACAAGTTATGGAAAATCGTCCTTTGCAGCAGAATTGCTTGTGAAACATCCACAGTCGCCATGGATATAAGAAAAGTGGGTGGTGGGTTGCGGGGGGTCTTTTTTATGCCATCTTTAAAGGTATAGTTAACACAGTTTGGAAACGTGTGTGCAAATAGAGAAGCAGGTGACAGTATTTTTGCGTTGGTGCTTTATTTTTATGTTACATTTACAATCCCACACCCACTCAACATGCCCTCCATTGTAGGAGTGGTGGAGAGACCGGTCTGCAGCTACACAACACCATATCCACAAGGGGGCCCTGCACTATATGTTTTTGCCCATTTCAATCAGAGAAGCAACTTCTTCAGCAGTTTGTTCTGCAGTAGATCTTCTGTGGAATCAGACCAAATGGGCTGGTTATCACTCCCCATGACCATCAGAAAACCCCAGGGATCCAGGAACCAGTCACTGATTCTCCAGTTCTCCCTCCTTGGATCATTTTGGTAGGTTCTTATAACTGAACCAGGAACCCCACACAAGACCTGCCATGATGGAGATGTCCAGACATCAGTTTGGTTCTCAGAAGTGTCTCAGATCCTTTCATCCATATTTCTGCTTCCAACATCAACTTCAAGAACTGACTGTTCAATCACTGCCAAACACATTAGAGAATTCTTATAGATAATTTATAAATACAGTTTTTCTGTTAGTTTAATGCAGGGCATTCAACAGGAGACCATCAGTGTTCTTCACTTGCAGGGGTTTTAATGTCGTTGGTAATCGGTGTAACCAGGTATTGACTTTTTTTACCTAAAGCAAACGAACAGAAGACACATCAGGACTGAGGAACGTGGAGGTAACTGTGACCAGCCACAAAGACAAGAACTCAAAGAATTTAAATACAAAACACACACAGACAAGTTGACTTAAGATACAAACATACACCCAGAATATCAAAATAAAAGTCCCCAAAACAAAACAAAACCAGTAGAGGCCACTGGCCCAGACCTTAGACCACCAGTGCACCTTAGTGCACCAGTTACATCACAAAAAAAACACAAAAGATGGAAAGGAAACCAATCATAAACACAAACTATATTGAAAACAAATTCCCAAGGTACTAAGAGGGTAAATGTGAAGTATTACCATCAAATTACTGGGTCATTATTTAGAGTTACATAATGGTAAGTTTCATTATTATTGTGAGTAAAATTCTAGTAAGTTTTATTTTCATTGTGAGTAGAATGATGGTCCCATTATCATTTCGAGTAACATGACAGGTCAGTCCCATTACTAGTTTGGGTAAAATGTTTTATAGTATTATTATATTTATAGTATATAGATACACTAATTATATTGTATTATGTGTCATGGAGAATTTTACTGTAAGCACGTTGGTATTTGACATTGTGGTTCTGGAGGAACTTTGTGGGTCGGGAGGAATGTTGTGGTCCTGGAGGAACACTGTGGTTCTGAAGGAAAGTTAAGTTTGTTTAAGCTTCCATCCAGAACAATCTGGGATATGGAGCACATATAAATGTGTATGTGGCATAACTTTAAAAAATATATTTTAAAACATGCCAATTTTGTGTTTAATGAAAGCGAGATGCCCCCCGTCAGGTCCTCCCACACTCTGCGATCTGTCCACTGTGGTTAATAGCCAAATCGCTCCAGGCTGGTCATGCCAGCTATTCATAGTGGTTTGTATTTTTCCTAATTAGCTTTGACACCGAACATGTCACCGACCGGGATGAAAAGCTCAGCAAACAGCGCTGTGGCATCAGCCTCCGTTTTGGACGAGAGCTGTCCAGAACTATGAGTGTTGAGCCACCTTGTTTTTATTTACTTCTCTGAGGCTCTTTTGTGGAAAACTGGGGGCGTTGAAGGAAAGATCAATTACCCCTGACGTGTATTGAGCCAGAGGGATGTATATTTTAAGGTAATTGGTACGTTTATGCAGGAGCCTGAGGCAGTTTGTTTTTCTTCGTGAGACACTTCAAATGAATACATATTGTGTTTTTTTTTGGTTTTGGGGTTTTTCTCCTGCCAAAATTGCTCATATCACCTCCAGTTTGGAGAGATGGCCGGGCGCTGAAGCGGGGGCTGATTAAAAGCACCTCAGGGTCGGCCCGTGCTGTTAGGATCGCTGATAGCGCGCCGGGCTGTGAAGGTGGCTTGATGGAAAACAAATATTTTACTTCCACAGATTTTTTCTTGCAAGCATTTCGGTGGGTGTGAAACCGGTGCACCAGACAGATCAGACAGAAACACAAACGAAGGAATGGAAACTCATTATAAACATGGACTGTATGAAAAACTAAAAAAACAAACCAAAAATGTTTTCTTTTAAGATTTGAGTGCTAACTGGATAAATGTGAGCTACAGACATTGTTATCAGTCACATGAGGGTGAGATCCATTATTACTGTGGGTAAAATGATAGTAAGTTCCAAACTTATTAGGTAAAATGTAGTTTGCTGTACTTTTACATTATTATACCCAGTATACGAATGCGAAAAAAAAATCTATAGTATTTTTGTTATTTTGGACTTTATTGTAAGCACATATTGGAACATCAGATCATGGTCATGCAGAAATGTGTCCTTTTTGGAATATTGTGGTCATGGAGGAACATTGTTTTGTTAAATTGTGTAGATGGTTGAAAGAAGATAAACAACACTTTCACTTGATGTGACTTGACTTTTGTTGCTGTTCTGATTACAATTTTATTTTTTTATTGTCATTCTTTCTTTTACTTTGCTGCTTTTTCATTTTGATTTTCTGCTATTTTAGGTTTTAATTATTTTTATTTTTGTGCAGTGCTTTGGGAAACTCTGTCTGTGATGTTAAAGGAGCCACATAAAAAAAAACTTTACTTACTTACTTGTGGAGAAAAATCAATTCTGTATTGAACAGAACTGAATGTCGCCTTTTCACATCCTAACATTCATCTTTGATGTAAAAGTATCTATTCACAGGAAGGTCCTTTGAAAATACATACATATAGACATTTAATAAATAAATGGGCTGTATGTGTAAAGACGTTTAGACCTTTCAACTAACCAGTTTGGTAATCCAATGTTCCTAATTCTCCATTCAAATTGCGTTTTCATGGATTTTTAGAAGACTTTATTGTGGAACACACCTGGCTATGCAGCAGTTAATTTAAATGGGCCTTTATTTGCAAGTGTTTATCCAGGTTGGCAAATAAAAAAGCAAGTTCTTTGCAGATGAATGAAATTTCAGCAAGGTCATCTCCCACCAGAAATTCTTTAAATGTAGATAGATTGTAAAGCCATGTTACAATGGAGATGAGTCGATATTCTAATTGAAAGCATCTCAAAACCCTTTAAGGCCATGACTGTAAACATGTCAGGAGGTTTTCAGAAGAGACTGCATGGGAGTCCAGAAAATCCAGAAACCACTGCAGCTTTCAAATGAGTTATTTGCAATTATGAGCTCTGGCTTGCCAAGAAAAATGTAAGTAAGGTCACACTTACTGTGAATGTTTTGTGTAAAATGTTCCATCGTTATTAAAATGACATTATTTTTTGGGTAGAATGATGCTACTTTTCTATTTCTGATTTCTATCAGCACTGGCTTCTTTCTTCAGCAAAAACAGCTGAATATTAGAATAAATGCAAACAAACAAGCAGTAAAAAGTATCAAGATTTCTTGTTTCTAAACAGTAGT
>JBBPDE010008302.1:0-11399 GCA_037974605.1 Nannopetersius ansorgii
TTGCTCCAGGGAGAGACTGCCCCCTGTAGTTAGGGAATGGAAGTCGCTTTGGATAAAAGCGTCTGATAAATGTAAATATAAATGTGAATGTGATGCTGGCAAAGTAATGAAAACTTACATGTAAAAGTTACCATTATAAAAGTTTCCCCCTTAACCCACATGTAGTCAAAGCAACCTAAGCTATAGATAAAGTGAATGTATCTAAGAAGTAATGCTAGCTTATACTACACCAAACTAGCACGCTAAAATTCGGCCCAGACCATGAGGAGGTGTTCAGTGATCTCTGATTGAAATGTTAAGGTAGTTTTGATTTACACCGGATTTATTTATTTGTTTATTTATTTATTTATTTATTTATCCACCTCTCTTACTGATGGCATCTTTCTGTGTATATCGCTTAAATGTATTTAGGACACTTAAGAGTATTCAGAGTATTTTCTGGAGAGTTTTTATTTTGACTTTATATGATATTTTATATTGTGCTGGTCTCTGTGTGTCTGTGCAGTCATAACAAAAGCAGTTTCCTGTTCGATCAATAAAGTTTTCGGATACTAATGACAACCTGAAAATAGCCACACACTCCTTTTAATGTTCATTCATTTCTGTTAATATTGTACTTGTACATGTGTAATGATAATAAAGTTGAATCTAATCTAATCTAATCTAATATGACCACTTGCATGCTTTGAAAAACATCCCAGACGAATGAGGCGTTCCTGTGTGAATGTCTAGAAAAGTGGTGGAAGGGAAAATTCCAGGCTCACCTGTAAACGTCTATCTGTGAGCTCACCACAGCACATCCCACAGTATCAACAGTGTGGAATTCTTCACTGCATTTAACCCATTCACAAAGTGAAGCAGTGGGCAGCCAGGAACACAGTGCCCGGGGAGCAGAGTGTGGGGACGGTATCTCGCGCAAGAGTGTCTCAGTGGTGCCGCTAGCAGTCCTTGGGTTCAAACCCACAACCTTCCGATTAAAGGGTAGATCCCTAACCACTGTCTGGCCTCATGTAGCCACTCTGACCGGACCGTGTGTGTTCTTTAGGGTGAGCTCCGAGAGGAGGAAGGAGAGGTCCCGGGACGCGGCCCGATGCCGCAGAGGGAAGGAGTCGGAAGTGTTTTACCAACTGGCCCGAGAACTGCCCCTTCCACACAGCCTCACATCCAACATGGACAAGGCCTCGGTCATCAGACTCACCCTCAGCTACCTGCGGCTGCGCTCTCTGCTGCACACAGGTGAAAAATAATGAATGAAGACATTCCTGATCAACTAATGGTTCCAGCATGACACTGCTTTTCAAAACTGTCTATCTTTACATTCATTAACTCTCTCTCTTTTTTTTTTTTACTGTTTTCCCTTCTTTTCTGTCTGTTCCCCTTCCTCTCTCTCTCCTTTTCTTCCCTTTTTACTCTCCTTTTCTCTTTTCCACTTTCTCGCTACTGTCTCCCTGTCTTACTTATTTCTCGCTGTCTGTCTCTCTTTCTCATCCCTCTCTCTCACCCTTTCTCTTTTGCTCCTTGTCTTACTGTTTTTTCTAATTCTCTGCTTCTCTTTTTCCTTCTGTGTTTTGTCTCCCATACTTTTTCTCTCACTATCTCTCTCTTTTCTTTCTTTCTTTCTATCTCCTCCTTCTCTCTCTCTCTGTAGAGGAGCCGCGTGAGGAGTGTGAGACGGACTCTCGGTGGAGTTTATGTTGTCTGAAGGCTCTGGAGGGGTTCCTTATGGTTCTCTCTCAGGATGGAGATATAGTCTACGTTTCAGAAAACATCAGCAAGTGCCTTGGACTTCCTCAGGTGAGAGAGCACATACACACACACACACACGCACACACACACAAGGTCACTAGAACATTAGACATTCCTTCTGTAATGACTTCCCAGCTGCTCTCTCTCTCTCCCTCTCTACCCCTCCCCCTCCCTTTCTCTCTTGCTCTCTCTCCCTTTCTTGCTCTCTACCTGTCTCTCTCATCACCCTCTCTCTCTCTTTCTCTCTCCCTGTCTTGCTCTGTCTGTCTGTCGCTCCCCCTTCTCCTTCTCTCTCTCTCGCTCTCCCTCCCTCTCTCTCTCCCACCCCCCCTCTCTCCCATCAATCTCTTTCTCTCTCTCTCTCTCTCTCTCTCTCTCTCTCTCTCTCTCTCTGTGGCACAGATTGATCTGTCAGGACAAAGCGTGTTTGATTTCACTCACCCATGTGACCATGAAGAGATCAGAGAGATGCTGGTGCATAGAACAGGTGACTGACACACACACACACACACACACACACACACACACACACACGACCCAGTAGTCTCACTGACTTCATTCAGAGGTATTAATAGGGGACGTGTCCCTTTTTGCCAAACACTCTCAACTCTTCTGGTGAAACATTGCTGTGAGAATTTGACTGCATTCAGCCACGAGAGCATTAGTGAGGTACTGATGTTAAATGATCAGCTCTGGATCACAAACTTCACTCCAACTTATGAACCTAAGGTAATCATGTCCATGGACTATCTAGGGGGCTTTATACCCCTCTAGCCTGTGGACCTTAGGCTCATATGTGGCTCCAGAGCCCGTCCAGCGCCACAAGCTGTGTGTGAACATCTGTATCAGCAGTAACTAATTACAAGAGCTGTGCAGACATTTGGACATATATTGTATGAAGCATGCAAGACACAACCTGTTTATGTGTACTTTTTGAATGCTAATAATAACTTTATTTATATTGTGATTTAGAACTGGAACAGGTTAGCATGCTTAAAACATCTATAGATCTTTAGACAGTAAATAAAAGTAGATAAACAAAAAGCATCTCCTTCCTATTTCTCTCTCTCACAGGTTCTTCTAAGAAAGGAAAGGAGGAGCAGCAGACAGAGAGGCGCTTTTTGCTGCGAATGAAGTGCACACTGACCAGCAGGGGGCGCACCGTCAACATCAAGTCTGCCACATGGAAGGTTCTTCATGGTTTTGCACTGCCTGACAAAGTTCAGTGGTTTGTTTTATAGGACCAAATGTTCATATTTCCCTTTGTATCCTCAGGTGCTGCATTGTTCCGGCCACATCCGAGCGGAGGTCGGTGCGTGTGGGCAGACAGGTACGAGTGAGGACACAGGGGTGCGCGCATCATACCTGGTGTTAATTTGCGAGTCCATCCCTCACCCAGCCAACATCGAAGCCCCTCTGGACTCCAGCACCTTCCTCAGCAGACACACACTCGACATGCACTTCACATACTGTGATGACAGGTGAGCAGCCGAGATGTTATTAATTCTACACAGAGAAAGAACATTCCAGGCCATTAACCACAACAAATTATTAACACTCATGGGTCACTCTAGTAGAAACCCCTACCTTGTTTGTCCAGTCCAGTCAAGTAGGTGTTTACTGCCATTTCAACCATATACACAGTATACAGTGGAATGAACAAGGTTCCTCCAGGACCATGGTGCAACACACAGAACAAAAACAGACCAACAAAGAACAAAAACACCACAGAGCTACACAAGTGCAAGCAGAACAGGACTAGAGAGAAAGTGCCAAAAATTGAGCAACAGTATAATAATTTACAGGGTAGGCCAACACACAGCGCAGTCGACAGGAGCAGTGGCAGCAATAGTGTGAGTGAATGCGGTACTATATTTTATTCTAGCAGCAGTGTTGTTAAGTGTGTAAAAAATGCAAAGGAATGCAAACATTGAGGCAGGCAGCAATAAATAACTGCAAAAATAGCAACCAGCAGCAACAGAATAAAAAAAACGTAGTGCATAAATAAATACAGAGTATTTGTAGCGGCAGTTGGGGAGTAAATTCATGATGTTTATGCCAGAACGGTTTATTGTGTGTATGCAGTGTGACGAGGAGTGTGTGTGTGTGTGTGCATACAGTTAGTTATTCCATTTTGATATAGGGACTGTAATGGACGAGGGGAAAAACTGCTCCCCATGCTGTCAGGGAAAGAGGGAAAAGCAGGTGTGTGGAGTCCACAGTGCTGGTGATTGTGTGGATGCAGCATGTGCTGTAAATGTCTGCAAAAGAGGAGAGAAACTCTGATTATCTTCTGACCACTTTAGTGTAGTCTAGATGTTAGTGTACCACTCGCAGCGCAGCAGTGTGTGGTAGCATAGCAGAGGTGTGAGGATGAGGGTGGTCCACAACTATAACATGCCCAGCTCTGTGGTCAGAAACTGTGGTACAGACTAGCTTTCTTGAAATAAACTGTCTGGGTGTAAGACTTGCAGAGATGTTCTGCAGAAAGGGGAGCCAAACCTTAATTTAAATCTTAAAGTGAAACTGCAGCACCATCTAGTGGTCAGTTAGCATAGGTTAAGAGAGTGATGTGTTTGTGTTGTACAGGGTCAAAGAGCTGTTGGGATACACCCCCAAGGATCTACTGCAGCACTCAGTGTATGAATATTACCACGCTCTGGACTCGGACAGTCTGACCAAAGCACACAACAACTGTAAGAAACACACACACACCATAAACATTAAGGAGCGGTTTCCCGGATAGGAATTAAGTCAAGTCCTACACTAAACTGTACCAAGAATATATATTTTCCATTAAAAGAGAAATATAATCCAAATATAATCCAGGACTAGTCTTAAGCCCTGTCTGGGAAACCGGGCCTAAAGGAAATCGTATCTGCTACACACATTCTTTGAATGTTTACTAAGGCCTCTGTGTGTGTGTGAAGTGTTTGTGAAAGGACAGGTGTGTACGGGACAGTACCGAATGCTGGTGAAGACGGGCGGTTTTGTGTGGGTGGAGACTCAGGCCACAGTTATTTACAACAACAAAAACTCTCAACCACAGTGTGTCGTCTGCGTCAACTACGTCCTCAGGTACCGCAGCCACAGTATGTGTTAATAATATCTGATAAAGGGCTGATTTGAGTTGCTGAAGTCAGTTCTATTATAACTTTACATAAACACAGTAAAACCATAATTAGAGACTTTAAGGGCTAATTCAGCAGTTTTCACCGGAATCTGTTGCTTGCTGTTGATTATCATGGACAATAATATCATGCGTTATCCAGAGCTTTGTAAGGGGAAACACGTGAACATCCTTATAATAAAACTCATTAGGCAGCTTTTGATTCAGGCTAATTAACCTTTATGTATGCTTTGCTGAACAATATCATAAATTCTTAAGTCACAGGTGAGTTGAACAGTAAAACTGTAACTGGGTAGGATGGTCCTCCCTCTCCCTCATCACTCAGGATAACTGTCCTGACTCTCTCTGGGTTGTTAGGGTTTATCATGCGAATGGGAGGAACTAGCTAACAGGAGAAACTGGAAACAAATTCAAAAATACATTTGCAGCACAATTAAAAGGAAAATGTGTAATGAATATCTATGTTAGTGATGAATATCAGTTTAGTGATAACTGCGGCCGTGTGTGGTTGTGATCGGCTGCTTCATAACTATTTAGAATTTCCGTTTATTCACTTTTTTGTTTTATGTATATATGATTATTCTAAAGATATTTAAATAATCATATATACATTAATCATATATACATATATACATCATATATTTAGTGGGATGTTTCTACATATGTGTGAATTCCTGCTCCCTCCTGCTCTGGGCTGATGAAGCGTGGATCACAGTAATTAATGATAATTAGCCCCCTGCACAGGCCTCTACAACCAGGGGCTCGAGCACATCCCCAACTCCAGTACTGTGTAAACAGAATGACTGTAGATTTTCTAGAATTATCATGTACACACAAAAGTAAAATAATGAAAATGTATTTTAAATGGGTGTGAAGCAGCTGATTACACAAGTTGTGTTAATGAGGGCAGAAATCAGAGCCTACAGCTGAAAAATATAAAATATTTAACAAATACTTATAAGTGACAAGTTGGGAAACAAGTGCTGACCCACTGAGAGGCCAAATGGAAATAAATGCACTGATGTGTGATGAATTTCTGGCTTTTTCTGATGGGAATAAAATCTGCATCTTGATAGCAGAAAACACAGCACACCTTCAGAGGTCTTGTGAGGTCCACGTCTCAAATGGCAGCTCTTTTGTAAGTTTAGGAAAATGCATGTAAATTATTGTCCATGCGAATCTATGATAAAGTACAGATAGAGCAAACACACATTCAGTCTCAGAATATTATTTAAAGCTTAAAGATACTGGTGCAATAGTGTGTATATGTGTATGTCTACATTTTCCTTGATTATTTGAGTGTGCTTCAGCTGTGCATCCCTCTGTTCATTCCAGCGGAGTTGAAGAGCCTGAACTTGTCCTCTCTCTCCATCAGTCCGGCTCTGTGCTGGTAAAGCAGGAGAAAGAGGAGGAGGAGGAGAGAGAGAGCGAGGGAGGAAAGCAGGAGTGCTCTCAGACAGTGGAGAGTAAAGAGGAGCAGGAGGAGAGCGGTGAGAGAGACAGGGAGGAGCAGGCCGCCGCGCTGTACGGAGGCTTGAAGGGGGAGCCAGAGGCTCTATCTCAGCTCCACTTCAGCAGCACAGGTAAATGAAAAAAGTTCACTCAGTGGGGCGGTTGATGGGGTGGTAGTGGCCTAGTGGGTAAAACACCTGCCTGTAAACCTGATGACCACAACTTTCAAACCCCCAAGTGTCCTTGAGCAAGACACTTAACCCTCAATTGTTTTTATTACTGCACTAAAATTGCACAATCATATTTATTGTTGGGGTATTTTTTGCACATGTAAACTCTGTTCTGCATCCTCACACATCTCTGCTGCTAGAATACAGTACCAGTCAAAATACTGCATCCTCAACGTAGCCATTGTCAATTGCACTGAAGGTCGTCTTTTCTCGTTTAGTGGTATTGTTCGCTCTTGTGTTCCTTTTTCTAGCACGTTGTTCTGTTCTACTCTTGTGTTGCTCCATGGTCCTGGAGGATCATTTTTTCATTTTTACTATGTACTGTGTGTACATGGTAGAAATGCCAATAACAACCTACTTGACTTGACTTACTCTAGGGGAACTGTCCCTGTAACTAATGATTGTAAGTTGCTCTGGATAAGGGCGCCTGCCCTTTTACACAAACCAGCTTCTATTATAAGAATTTTATGAGTTAGGTTTTCTGCTCTTTTACTAATTACAGGGAAATTCAGTGGTATTTGACTGTGGCAGATTAAGATTGCCCATATTGTCCGTCTTTCTGGTATGTGTTTGTTCCCTGAGCTCCACTTATAGCCTTTATTTCATATGCCCAAAACAGTCATCATTTATTTTATGACCTTTTTCCAGCCTCAGTCAGTGGCTTTATTTTATGACCCTTTCCAACCATGTCTTTAGGGAGCTTGCTTTGTTCACTGGGACACAGTCATGCTGGAATTGAAAAGATTCTTCCCAGAACTCTGTCCATAAAGTTGGAAGCATGGCGTTGTCCAGAATGTCTTGGTCTGCTTGATTTTAAAGACCTTATGATTGAAAAACCTGAATTCAGTAATTAAGCGGTGTGTCCCAATACTTTTGTCCATATAGTGTATTAAGCATGTGGACTGGTGAGTGAACTGTACATTTTGAAATATTTAGGTTTCCATGATATGGGCTCATGATAAGACCTCTTTGCAATGTGTGTTATTACAGATACTGAAGATGACATGCTGGATGATGTACCGCTCTACAGTGATGTCATGTTACCCTCCAGCAGTGTTCAGCCTCTTTCGCCTCTTCTACCCCTCACTGATGGCCCCTGTGCCACCTTAAGCCACACGGACACCACCACTGCCCAGCTCCAGTTGGAGGAATTCTCCTTCCCACCATCCTCTGTGCTGAACACCTCCAGCACTGCAGGAGACCCCACTTCCATCTCCACTCAGGTCATCTTTCTCCTACATCACGTCATTTATAACCTTTTCGTGTTGTTTTGACCTCAGGCCTACGGAGCTACTGTAGTATTTACATGTGACAGCTACATCATGAATTAGTTGTAAAATATTACACTTACATCTTATGGGGAGGTTTGAGTCTGAAAAAAACAGTACTGTGCAAAAGCCTTGGGCACCTGCAAAAATAATATTTAGTGACTGTGTTTTTTACTTTAATATTACTAAATATACTAAAGAAAACAAACAGTAATAAATCCAAATAACATTACAGAGTAAATAGTGATGGTATGTACAGAATATCGCATCATCCTTGTGGAAGTCCAGTATTACTGTAGTTTCCATCAGAAACCTGGTTTGACTCGATCAGTCCTTCAAATTAAATCAGGAGCTGCTGATTTTCACAAAACCAAACAATGGCTGGAGGAACCGAGGAGGAATCTGGAACCGAACCTGTGTTCTCCTCACCAGCTCACACGATATCAACTACTTTTACAAACAGAACTAATCTTGACACTTTTTACTACTTTGTTGCAGGAGGATTCTGACCAGGTTTCTGTTACTTTGTCTGAAACAATGTTTAGGTAGTTGGTCCATGTCAAAGTACATAGATTTGGCTTCAGACCCTTCATGAGTACAGTATTGCCTAAAGGCAGTGTCCTCTTTGATGTGTCCTCTTACATTGCACACATTGTTCAAGAATGACGTGAGGTAAATGATGAGCGGTTCAAGTTGTGGAGTTGACTTGTGGAGTCCATGCCTTGATGGGACAGAGCTTTTTTTAGGCACGAGAGGGACCTACACAATAGTTTTAATGTTTAAATGTTATGGCTTAACAGTCATATCGGGGTCAAAAACAATGATCTGGGATGAAGAGTAATATTTCAGCTGGTGGACTAGTGGTTCAGGAGTTGCCCCTGTAATCAGAAGGTTGCAGGTTCGAATTCCAGGATTGCTAGTGGCACCACTGATGTACCTTTGAGCAAGGTACCATCCCCACACACTGCTCCCCGGGCACTATGTTCCTGGCTGCCTTGGGTGAGAAGAATTGTGTGCTGCTTGTTTTCACGTACGACAAATGGAGACTTTTACTACAGTGTATATCTATAATGCTTATGATGTGTGTTTTTCAGGCCATGGGTGACTTGGATCTGGAGATGTTAGCACCTTACATACCCATGGATGATGATTATCAGCTCCAGGCTCAATCCCCAGTGCAGTTAGGGCGTAAAAGCCCAGGTTCAGCATCGAAATCAGCCCAGAAAGGTTCTGCAAACCCAGCCCTGACACACAGCTGCGCCACTAACACACTCACTAAGTCCTCAGATCAACCGTCAGCAGCACAGCAGCAGCAGAGCTCCAGCAGGTAAGACTCCAGACCGGCAGACACCAAATCTTTTACATTTAAAGGTTCATTAAGCTGTCTTTAGTAAAGGCAGTCGTTAAACAATACACTAAGGGTGAAGTAATGCCTTAGAAGAATCACTTTTGGTTCCACGAAGAACCTTTAAAACACTTTCTTCTAAGTCAATGAATACATAAAAGAATCTATAGAACTTTTAGATTGTTCTTCACACGCATACAAATAAATTTCCAAGATCATCATATTCCTGATAATTATCAATGTAAACAAACAGCAAACAACTTCCACATCATGTAGAGGTTCTGTACCAACTCAAAATATCTAATGAAGGAGCGTTAATGTTAAAAAGTGTACAGAAGCATGACAACTCAAAGAACCAACTGAATTCCCATCAGTTTCAATGGCGCAGTCTGATTAGTTGAGAAACGTTCTGCCTGTGCTGTTAGCTGTGATTTACGGAACTTGTCAGTTGATAGTTTTCCGCTGGAACGGCCCTTGAAGTACCTTTATCCGAATACTGCCCACCAAAACCTGCAAAGATGGAGATAAAATAAGAACAGTTTTATTACTAGGTTGGATGCCAAAGTAATATTAAACATGCCAGATATTTTGGAAAGACTTACATGCTCTCTCTCTCTCTCCCTCCCTTTCTCTCTCTCTCTCTCATTCCCTCTCTGTTTGTCTTTCTAGGGTTTGTGAGCCAGACGTCTCACATCTCTCCACACCTCAGCCCAGCCAAAAGCCTCTGAAAAGGAAATTGGAAACAATTTCTCTGTCTCAGGCCATAGGGCTGGTATGTGTCTGTACATGCGAGTTATTTTGTGTGTGTGTGTGTGTGTGTGTGTGTGTGAGTGTCCTTCTGTCATCTTTGAAAAAATTCGGAATGAGATATTTTTACTATTAGCAGTAATGCACTTTTCAGATATGTTATATTTAATGTCTTCCTACATAGGGACCTCATGCATAAGCACTGAATGCGTAAATAAAACACTAACTTTATATACAGTTTATGAGAGATTTCACAAGTTAAGGGCCCTTCTGCCAAAGTGACTGACATTTATAGCGCTATTTTGAAGCATCAGTGCCAAATAATGGATATTAGATGCCTGGTTTAGAATAACCTAATTTCACCTCAGTGAAAGATTTAGAAGCCATCGGTCTAAAATAACATACAGTCTGTGTCCAAAAGTGCGTAGACACACCTGGCTCTCTAGTGTTTTTCTGAAATCAAGGGCCTATTTTATTCCAGTAACAGTCTCTACTCTTTTGGGATCCTGTTCTATTGGTCAGTGCCTTTCTCTGGAGATGATTCAAGCTGCGTGTGAACGCCTTAAGGTACTCACGTAAGGTCTTTAAAAGACTGTCCACTTACTTTTGGACACTTTCCAGTAGTGTTATTTTCTGAACAAAACGTCATTGTGTCATTATTTTCTGACATAAGCTAACAAACACTCAAGTATTAATTTTCAAATTAGTTATTCAGTGCTAATGTTTGCATAAAGAAGTCCATCCATTCCATACCGTGCAAGCGTCTTGGGCTCTTGTTCAAACAAAATAAATGAAGACAAACAAGAAGGCATTTAATTAAATTAAGGTTTGTTAAAAAGTACTTTAAGTTTTGAGAGCTGGTGGGGAGGTTCCAGATTCCTCCTCGGTTCCTCCAGCCGTTGTTTGGATTTGTGAGATTCTATCCGCAGCTCCTGATTTAATTTAATGAAGGACTGATTGAGCTGAACCAAGTATTTGGTTAAAACTATAATGTAGAAACGGGCCTCCACGAGGAGAGGTCTGGGAATGATTAAATAAACACACAGACATACAAAAAAAATCACTATATAGTAGGATGTCACGGTTCGGTATGTACATCAGTTTTGGGGTCACGGTTCACGATACAGCAAAGTTAAGCAACAAAAAGTTCTAAAGAATGAGGCTTGGTTTGTTTCGTTTATTTTAAATAAACAGTAGTGTATTAACCAGTAAACACACACTCTTGCTTATATATGTATGTGTAAGTGTTACGCCAGTAGGTGGCACTATTGCACCACACTACGACCCCGGTTTATGATTCCCTTGCGCTTTTTGGTCTCTCTGTGATTCCGTATTACTTCAAACACGTCTTCTCTGTCGTACCGTGCATTCTCAGAAATACATCATGAACCGAACCGTGACCCCTGTACCGTGGCGGTTCGGTACGAATACAGTACCGTTACAGCCCTACTATTTAGTGTATTAACATTATTTGCATGAAT
>JBBPDE010008332.1:0-11397 GCA_037974605.1 Nannopetersius ansorgii
CCCTTTCTCTCTCTCTCTCTCTGTCTGATGGTGGTGTTTGTGTTCCAAAAGTAGATGAACCTTATTAAACAAATGAGACAGGTAGAGAGAGAGAGAGAGAGAGAGAGAGAGAGAGAGAGAGAGAGAGAGAGAGAGAGAAAGGGGGATAGAGTGGTGGAGGGAGATGGGGTGGGGGGAGATTAGTCATGAAAATCTCAGGATAAGACAGAGATCATGGCTGTAACACTCACGGGGCCAAAACTCCTTCAGTCAATCACACACACACACACCGACACACCAACACACACACCGACACAGACACACCTACACACACTGACACACACACACACACACACACACACACACACACACACACACACAGCATTGATTTGGTGGTCAGTGCTCAGTTGAAGATCAATACAGGATCACTAAGAGTAAACAAGAGGGTGATGAGGTCAAGGCCACACACTGCGGCAGTCAGCGGTCGCACACACGCACACACACTGACGCACACACACACACACACACACACACACACACACACACTTCAATGCTTAAAGTCCTTTTTACCGTCCCTGTACACTGGCTGTCAAAAGTAGAATTATGAAGTTCTGTGTTCTGTGTTCTGCAAATTTCCAAATTATGTTTCATTTTCCACTTTAAATTAAATTTGAAAATCTTTCATTTTATGTAATAGTTTGTCAGTTTTCTTCTCCAAAACTATTGTTAAAAGCACACACTGGAAGTGTTTTAGTGATAAAACATGTGGTATTTGGCTTCGTTCCCGAGGCGGGGCTCTTGGCAGGTGTTTCAGGAAGAAAAATGGAAACATCTAAACAGCTCTGAGTTCAGTATATTTAGTTACTGCCAAACAACAAAGAGCACATTCATCAGACACATATTCAAAAAGGCAAATGTCCCTAAAGTGCAGAACGGAGAAGAGAATACGCAGCATATCATCACTCAAATGTGAACGCATGCAGTTGACGCATCAGCAGTATCAAAAGTTTAGCACACCACAAGTTTTTACTACTTATCCATTGATTTCAGAAACTGTAGCTTATTTTTCTTGTTAGACACTGGAAATATGCTGGTTGAACCACTATAAATGAAACAATGTCAAATAAAACCGCTTTCCTTTATAAGAACCAGTAACAGTGCAGGTCTGACTGCTGTATAACTGGTGATGCAGAGTCAGATTCTAGACTGTCTTTTAACTTTAAATGTTTCTTCACTTGTTAAATATCTAACATTAGTCTGGTGATCCACATTGTTATACTTTGTAAAGGCTCTGGTGAATAAAAAATGAGATTTTCTGACTAATAAAGGCACTCAATGAAGATACTGTAAATATTTGTGTTAGCAATAAATATTCAGTGTATGTGTAATCAATATGAAATGAGTAACATGTAAATGGAGAAACAGTGTGTGCAAAGGCTTTTGACTGGTAGTGTGTTCACACTGAATGTGGTGTTAGTATTGATCTAATGATCAGGGGTCCCTCTGAAACCCAGTTGTCTGGTTGGAGATCGAAACTTCATGCCAGATCTTAGTTAAGAATTACAAACTAGTTAATCCACATCATCACTTGACCTGTCTGGGCTTTTAGTGATGTGACTGACTATGGCCTGGGAATGTCTACTACAATGAAAAAGTTTTTTGTTTAAGTTAAAAAAAAATCACATTTCTATGATATGAGCTGTTTAATTGCCTGTTCTCCTAGCTTGTTGGAGGACCCTTCATTACAGGAGCTCTTGAGGAAGAGAGGCCATGACTAAAAAGTAACCAGAGCTGCCGAACACAGTTTCCTGATGTGACAAAACACCTTTTATCTCTGGTCTCATTCATCTTCGGCCTCATTTATGCACCTCTGTGCAGTGTTTGATCACACGGAGCTGCAAAATCCTCATAAGAATCAGTTCCACAGTGAAGACGGAGTAATTAGTGGCTCGCTTGCTGCAAATGGTTTCTCTGTATTCCTGTAGAAGCGGGAGCAGGACTATATGTGGGGAGTTTCTGGGTCCCTCACTGTCACTGAGGTAGCATCTGTTTTTTAATATCCAAACATTTCATCTTTAATGAAACAATAAAAATGGAATCTGTTCTCATTAAATTACAGCCAAAAAGCTATAATTTTACTCATGATAAGGGAGATGTGTTTTCCTACATATGTACGTTTCACGATTGACTTGGAACATTTATAGAGGCTTCACTATGTACAAAAGCCATGGTGTGCACAATACATGGACAAAAGTATATGGACATCATTCTAATTAGTGGATGTAGCAATTTTTGTCAATGCTACAATTGCTTTGTTGCTGCTAGTATTGCTAATGCTAGTTGTACGGCTGCTACTGCTACAACTACTACTAGTGAAGGTATCACTACTGTTGCTGGTGCTACCACAAGCTCAGGTATTAGTACTACCACTACGATCTCTGCTGAACATCAAAAGCTCCTCAGTGGAGATCATCCAAAGTTCTTTGGTATTTACAGTGCAAAGAACCTTATAAGAATGCTCAGTAGCTCCATTGCCAGCTCTGTCCTGCTGCCATAATATGCACAATTAAAAATGATTTGCTGTCTAGACCTATAGTAGCATTTTTGCACACTTAATGGCTGTACCACTATTATACTACATCTCTTATAATGCTTTGTTCACTCAGACTTGTGCTACAGCTGCTTTTGTCAGCTGCAATAAATGTTTTTTTTTCTTTTTTTGTTTGGTTGCTCTTAGGTTTTTCTTCTCTTCTCTTGGTGTATTTTGTCCGGTCTGAACTCACATAGTGCTTGTGCTGCACAGTGGTCCAGGAGGAATGTAGCTGTTTTTACTGTGTGCTGTGTACTTGACTTAAAAGGCAATAAACCTACTTGACCAGACATGACACTACTGTTATTATAGGCACTACTAACACTATTGCTGCTACATTATTAGTACTCGTACCTAGAAACTACTACTACATCTACACTACTACTAGCACAGACTGAACTATTTCAGCATTAAATAATACCACCACTACTGCTGGTACTACTACGACTAGTGTTCTAACTGTGATTGCTGCTACTGCCACTGGACTACTGAAACTCTGTGTACTACTAGTGAGTTATTACTGTTATTACAGCTAGTTATATTTCTTCCAATATTCATGCTGTAAATACTGCTATGGCTACTTTTAGCATTAGCATATTTGTGTTCCAGCAAATTAACTAACTGCTATACAGCTACGTTCTCCAACAAAACACTCTGTGGTCCTACAGTCTGAGGCATTATGAATAGGCTTTTTGAATACTGTGTTGTTTTTTCAAGTGGGAGGGAAGAAAAACTCATGAGGAAAACTGACAAGTGAGCTTGAGGTCTCAGCGTTTCTTCATCTTGATAGGTGTAAAAAATTGTCTCTGTATCAACTGTGTCATCTCTTTCCATCAGAAACAGAACGTCTACGGTTCGGTTACTTCAGTCTGCAGTTATTTTAGGGTTTAATCTGTAGATTTCATCAGAGGAAAACTCTCCTGTGCACACTCTCTGCTTTCCGGTTCAGGCCCATTATCGCATCCTGACCTTGGCCTGCCACCGCTCTCGCAAAACTCATTAACCACAGCCATTAATTATTACTCGTCCCTCCAGTTCCTTTATTTTTGGCTAATTTCTACCCGCAGCTGACCGTTCCGCAGCAGGCTTGACCTTCTGGTTGGAGGTTGGCACATCTAAGCGCACTCCCCATAATCAAATTTCTACTTCTAAACATATGCCTAGAGCTGCGGAACGTACCAGAAGCTGCCATTTCGAGCTCGACATCGGTTCTAGCCTGTTTCCATGGCTGGCGCATTCAAACGATGATTACAGGCCTGAGCGGTGATTTATAATTGCGTTGAATGGAGGTGAAGAATAGTGAGAAAGAAAGAAAGAGTTAGAGGTTAAATTCCTGTTACTGCTGGCGGAGGACTGCTACTAAGTGGTCAGAATTAAATGCTTGGCCAATGAAAAGGTCACTTTGGTGGAACCCTGTTTGTGTAAATTGGTCAAAGAAAAGCAATGCTTCAAGCATCACATAATGGGTGATGATGGAGGAACAACAACCTGTAGAATATGAAGTGATGGCATATTTATGTAAAGCAATAGGTGGCAGATCTAAATAAACAGCTACTGAAATGTAAGGCAGTGAAGTTACCTCTGTGTTTCTGGATGAAGGTCCAAATCAAGTCCAGAATTTCTCCTTTATCTGCATTCTAACCAGTGTACCTTAACTGTAAAGTAATACTGCTGATGTTTGTGGGTGCACCAATAACAACTTATGGCAAACATTACTGATCAATACTAATGAAAAAAAAACAATGCTACTACTGCTGCATTTGCAGATTAATGGACAAGCAATGCAAGCTGTGGTTTCATGTTTCGTTCTGTTCTTGTATGTCTAAAATGTTGATGTTCATTCCTTTTGGATTTCATCAGTGACATTTCCAAATGCCAGGAGATCAAGCCTGTGTCAAGAGGCCAAGCCTTGGTCATGGTTAGGATCTTCCAGCAATAATCCAAACCTAAACAAACAGATATCTGATGTTGTGCCTCTTCTCCATATAAGGAACACTAAGTCTGGTTAGAACGAAATTTTCCAGACTCACTACTATCTCACCCTGTGGTAAACAAAGATATTCCAAAGTTTATATGGTTTGTTGGCCTTACATTTTTCTCCTGAATGTTGCTGAATTCTCAGAATGATGATGATGATGATGATGATGATGATGATGATGATGATGATGATGGACTATGAGGACAGTGCTTCTTCAGATTATCATATCTTCTATTTGGGTCTTCAGGATGGCTTGCTCATGACTGTCGACAATCATCCTATTCCATCCTCTTCTTCTTACCTCCAGCTATTCCAAGCATAATTCCTTTTTTACATTGATTGCCTCTTCTTATAATATATTCAAAATAAGTTTCAATGTGGTTGCCCTGGCTCAAGAGATGAGGGTCTATGTGTTTAAGGACCCCTTTCTTGGTTTATTTTGTGGGTTTTCTCAAAAAACTCCACCAGTATCAATGTTCAAAGACAGAGGGACATTTCCCTGTCTGGCTTGCACGTAAATCAGGGCAGTATGGTGGTTAATTCTAATCTTTGTGGATCATATTAAATACATCAGAAGATCTTTTCAAGATCCTTCAATCTCATGTTTCATTCATTGTCAAGAGGAACAGGCACTATCAAGAGCAACATTGTCCTATAGTTTATAAGTGGTGTTGACTTACCTTCTAATGTCACTTCAACACACATAAGTGTTAGCTTGCTAGTAGCATTGATAAAAAAAATTTTTGACTGCTAAATGACCATTTATTTCAGATCTGGGATAAGTTATTTACCACCAGGAATGCCATCCATTAATGTTTCCCCCAGAGAAAACCACGCAAGAGTTCCATAAAATTGTATGATGCCACCCAGTGGATAATGGATGAGCTGAGACATCTCCGTGCCTAAACACAGGGTCAAGAATTTGCAGTGCTTTCAATCCCAGGCTTGCCCCGCACAGTTTCAGGTATAATCTGCATTCAACATACCTCATTCGGTTCATTAGAGTTTGATACTTAGCAGATGAGATGATCTCAGGTGAGGTGAGATTAAGTGTGTCAAGGAAGGGAATAGTTGAAACTGTGCAGGGCTGTGGGTGCCAGGACTGGGAATGAAAACCACTGATTTACAGCATCACCCCAACTCTATGACCGCAAGCTCAGGTGGAAACATTAAAGAAAGAAGTGCCTGGAGTTGAAGTATCTGGAGACGATATGCATGGAGGATTCATCTTGGATTCTTCCACATGAATGAGATTCCGTGAGATAACCTTGAAAGAAGGAGGGCTCAACAGCGTATCTATCCAGTAATCTGAATGTGAAAAGCTACCATCAGGGCTACTGCTCTACATTTTTGGGTTTCACCCAGTATCAGTGGGTCAAGTAGGATAGAACTGACACAGGATCATAATTTCAGTCTTACTGACACCAATATAATTCTGATCCCTACAGTTGGATCCCATGATTCCCAACAGCTCTGTTCTACCCACTACCCCAAACCTTTCTAAAGCCCTGACTGACAGCTGAAGGGTAAGACCTGATTGTCTGTCGTCAACACCCCTCCTCTCTTGTGTGCAATATTGTGGGAATTAACCTGATGTACCGTTTTACTTGTTTATTAGAAGAGATCGAATCATTCGCCAAGCTGCATCCATGACAGTAATCCCTTCAATATGGAGTCTTGATCCTTGGCAGCAAAGCAATTTCAGCCTCCAAAAGTACACTTGCCATCACTTGTGTACATCCCGTTTCCTTTTGATGTCAATTTATCTGTTTTTTTGTTTTGCTTTTAACATAAGAATCCGCTTGAAAAAATGATAACTGTCTGCTAACTTTTTTTTGGCAAATGGTAAGATAGTGACAGTGAGATAGTGGTTTTTTTTTTTCAGTGACAATAGATGACAGCAACCATTTAACTGTCTCTCCTCTGTACATCCTCACGTTTTCTCATTTCTGTGACTTTCTCCTTCTTTTCTTTCGACCCAGTGCCTCTTTTTGTGTCCACTGTTTTCTATTTTGTGCGTAAAAGCTTGCCTTCACGCCTTTCTGGATTTCTTCTGCAGGTCAGAAGAAATCGTAACATTGCAGAATGGAAGAGTAAGTGTGTGTGTGGATGGATGTGGGTGTGTGTGTGGTTGTTTAAAGAGCAGGGAGGCGGCTTAATATTGGATTCTGAATGAGGCAATCTACAGCTTTTACATAGAGCTTGGGGAGGCCAGCTCTCACACCATTTTACGGGTCACTTCATATAGAGAAATTAGATTTGGGGCTGTATTATGAGATTGGGGGACTCTGTGTGTGTGTGTGTGTGTGTGTGTGTGTGTGTGCGCGTGCGAGAGAGAGAGAGAGAGAGAGAGAGAGAGAGTGAGAGAGAGAGAGAGAGAGATAAATGTGTATCAGAATAAGAAAGAAAGCAAGAGCAAGAGAGACATTATATAAAATACATGGAAATTAGCTTTCTGTTTTGTCTGCGGTAGTGTAAAATGTGTATGCAACATTAACATCTTGCATTTTTCTGCTGAAGACAATGAATGCCTCAGTGAATTACCACTGTGTGCCAAAAGTTCCTATCAAAACTGATGAGTCAATCAGATCTATAAGCAGATCCTTCAGTAGTGGACAACATCTTGATTGATGACACTCATTAGCAGACTAATGATATCTTTGGTAGACACTGTGCTGTGCAAACATCTTGGGCCATGCCTTGTTTTTTTTTTTATATTTTGCTTTGAATTAGCTTGGTGAAAACATTTTTTTAACACATTACAAAGTGCCCAAAGATCCAAGAAAAAAAGATAAAGGAGTTCCAACCACTGAGCATTCAGCACCACCAGTATACTGATCACCGCCTGATCATCTGGAATCATCTGCTCCTGGTTCTTCACTGGTTCAGGACTTCAGTTAGATGGTATTTGTTCAGCTATGAATGATTCATATGTAGGTCACTGTGTGTCTTAACCAACAAAAACATTCCTCTGAAGCTGGTCAGGTAAAAAACAAGAATGTCTGGAAGCAAAATACAGAGAAATGAGGGGTGACTCAAGACTTTTGCATGGTACTCTACGTATGTATCAGTTACTGGTGCAATAAAATGATAATTAAATTTTTAAGATTCTGACCCCAGAAACGGACCACTGATGAACCAATATCAGTGTCACTGCTATCCTAAGAAAGACCCACAACTCAAATAATATCTGCTCACTGGTGGTCATGTGGATGTCCTATTTATGGAAGGGTTAGAGTGACCAGAAATAACCAGTTATAAACTGTGTATGGTGGGGCCCTCAAAGATCAGACTAGTTTGTCCAACATGTCCTACAGATGGACTGAGATCTGGGGAATCTGGAGGCCATGTCAACACCTTGTGTGATGTTCCTCAAACTGTTCCTAAACAGTGTTTGCGGTGTGAAACACGGCTATCCTCTTGATAGAGGCCACTGCCATTATTGGATATGGCTGTCAGGAGTGGGTGTACTTATTCTGTTTAGGGTGGTGATCATTGGTTGTCCTTCATTGTGGTACTGACCACTCTATACAGATAGCACTGCATGAAACCTGTTGCTCTGGAGATGTTCCGAACCATCTATCTTTCTATCTACATATCTCTCTATCTCTCTATCTATACATATATATATGTGTGTGTGTGTGTGTGTGTGTGTGTGTGTGTGTGTGTGTGTGTGTGTGTGTGTGTCTGTGTATCAATGTATCTGTAGTGGACAATAAGGGAAAATGAAGCAAAACACTTTTTTGTTTAGTTTTTTTTTTACTTTTTGTTAAAGACAGCTTGTGATTGACACATTTTAGCATTAAAGTCCTTGTCCTGATCACAGATGAAGCCTTTAATGCAAGACGCTCACAAGAAACGGGCCTGCTAAGCTTTTCTTACATCAGCATAAGCGTGGCCTTTAAACAACAGCTCTAATTGAAAGCGACAACGCTCTATATCTCAGCAAGTCAGAGTGTAGTCGGCCCAGTGTTACCGTGACAACGTGTCAGAAACAATTCTTCAAACGTGGGAGAACGCAAAGCCGCTGGTTTTGGCAACGCTGAGCTTCAGCGCACTAGAGCCTGTCTGTGAGTGTCGCATATCGTAGAAAATAGCTTCCCGCATTCACACACTTCCTCTGATGTGTCGCTTCTCTCCCTCTCCCTCTGCCTCGCTCTCTCGATCTATGACGCCCCCGTTCTATCTTTCATCCCCTCTTTTTCTTGCTTGCACTGTGAATAGGGAGTAAATAAAGCTGGCTGGAAGAGATGGAGCAGCAGATGTGATGACGTGCTGCTTTAGAAAGATTCTCTTTCTCTTTCTTGTCTGAGTTAGTGTGTGTGTGTGTGTGTGTGTGTGTGTGTGTGTGTATGTGTGTCTCATCATCTGGCTTGTTAGGTTCAGCTGCCGGTTGCCCTGTCATCAGTGAACACAATCACGTACGTGGATGCATAGCGACACGTGAGCACACACACATGCACATACACACATTAAACAAGCACTTGCTTACATGCAAACATCTATATGTGCTAAAAAAGTTGTCTGAAATCTTAGTTCTATGTATATTTCAGTATGTCTATCAAACAGTCCATTGTTTTTTAATTCGAATTTATTTAGATATATATTTTGACTTATTTTTGACTCTTTGTCTTTGTGTGTTGTGGCAGTCAAGCAATTTCCCCCAGGATCAATAAAGTTTTCTGATTCTGATTCTGGTTGGATTCAAAATGCTGCTGCTAGAGTTCTAACAAAACCCAGGAGAAAAACCTCCAATCCTCATGTCTTTACACCAACTTACAATCAAATACAGAATTGGTTTCAGACTGTTATCCCACCTAATGGCTTTGGGCTTAAATAAATCTCTGAGTTGTTAAAAAGAACCTGCTTTCAGTTAGATTTGAGCAAAAAATATATTTTTGTAGCCGTACACTGTACAATGGCCATAAAGTTGAATAGAACGGAATCTAATTTACCTTTTTAAACTCATTTTAATTGATCTGAAACTCTACTTTTATTTTACATTCATTTTATGGTTACTTTTAAATGTTTGATATGTTTTCTGTTTCTGGTGAAAGTACACTGTGTGCACTGGGATGCTTTTCACTGAATTCCAATTTGTAGTTGTAGTTGTTGTTTGTCTGTTACAGCAGTGTTTTCTCTGCCTCTGCTCTGGTCTGCTGATAGTTCAAGTGTATATATATATATATATATATATATATATACTTTTTCAAAAACTTTTTCAGTTTTTGTTGGGCCAGTTTGCAGATACTACATCACCTTGCGCATTGTTCAGGATGTACAGACATTCACTTCTTGTGAAGTTTTTGGTCCAGATTATTCACAGTACTGTCATATTTGCCCCAACAGCTCCCCTGTAGCTTTCCTGACGCTACAAAGGGGATCCAACAGGAATGGTGGGGGAGTCTCCACTCTCTTCATCAGTTTTGTGTGGTCAGTTCGCTTTCACTCATGAAAATTTCAGCTTGGTATTGGGTTGACACGTTTCTGGATAATGGGTGTAGTCGGGTGATTGGGCTGTTTTGGTTCTGGTTTGGAATTCTGGTAGTTTAATGCTTACCAGTCATTTGACCTGCTCACTGTCTAACTTCAAGTGTGTGATTTGAAAATATGCATACAAGCCTGAAACAATCACAAACATTGAAACATTGTCTGCAAGGTGCTTGGAATGGACCGTCGTTACATTCACTGAGCCATCAGGTCTCATCAGTTCCTTCAATTCCTTCTTTCTGGTCCAACAGGCCTGACTGACAACACCTGAATTCAACTGCATATTTGATGCGACCGGCTACTCTCCAGGCCCCGCCTCCCTCTACAGGTTTTCCCTACCCACTTGTGGGCAGAGACTGTCCTGAGACTATCCCGGTTTCAAAGAGCTTTTGTTTTTTGTTTGTTTGTTTCTAAGAATTAAAATAGGAATTGGTCTTTATGGGCATTTGCATGTGATGCCATAAACTCCAGTTGAGGTTATTATTTTTTACACATTTTTTATAATGACAATAACTTTGGTTGTGCACGACATAGGAGCAACAAGCAAAGCTCAGCATGACGTCTGACACAAACCAGAGGAACTTCCATATAAGGAGCTGTTTTGCCATATGCTATGCCACTCATGTTCTAAGGCTTCATCATCTGAAAACACTAAGCATGGACAACCATTATGCTGACTCTGGTCATCTGGTGCCTTCATGCACACATTTAGCCCTTAGTGACACTCACTCACTAACTGATAAAGCTCTCTTGCTCAGGGATTTGTTTACAGACAAAAATCTAGACAAGCTCCCACTGACAGAAACATGGCCAATAATGATGTATGGGTTTAAGTATTTTCTCTGTTGGCTACAGCTACATGTCTAAGCCTCATAAGAAGGGCAGAGGTGGTGGCCTGGCTGTGGTCAAGCGTGATAAATTTAAAGCTTTGAACATCTCTGATATCTTGTCTTTAGAATCCTTGGAGTTCAAGACTGTAAAACATCACCTGCAGTCCTAGTCTATCAACTGCCCTGCATTACATCTCTGTAATATTTTTTTCTTTCTCACTCTTTGGCCATTGTATCATCCATGTAAATGTTATCTCTCCAGTGACTTTCTTGAGCATTCAGCATGGGAACGTTCCCACACATAAACACAAACACCCCTCCTTTCTTTTATATTTTGCTGTGAATCATACTGTTGTTGCAAAACTACTATTTTCTGTCTGTCAAACTGTCTTCTCTTTTGTATATTGAGTAGATTAAATGAGAGGCTGCAAAGTGCCTAATGATACAAGGAGGCTAGATAAAGGAGTTCCAACCACTCAGCATTCAGCACCACCAGTATACTGATCACCGCCTGATCATCTGGAATCATC
>JBBPDE010008350.1:0-24802 GCA_037974605.1 Nannopetersius ansorgii
AGATCAAGTAAGACTAGTATTGAGATGCAGCCTTGGTCCGAAGCTAAAAACAGGTCATTTGCAATCTTAACTAATGCGGTTTCCGTACTATGATGAGGCCTGAAACCTGACTGAAATTCTTCGAGGATGTTGTTTTCCTGCAAGAATGTGCACATTTGAGCTGATACTACCTTCTCCACCTTTTAAATGTGGTCTTGCCACAAAGGTTTTTGGTCAGTTCTGGTTTTGGAAATCTATCAAAGTGTGTATTCTATCAACAATATTGGAAACAAAAATTAAAAGTTCAGCTGAGGGACCTCCAAAACAGTGTGGGATAGTTAAGGGTTAAATAATGATGTGAGTCTAACTTGTTTACCATGTTATGGTTGTTATAGTGATGGATATGAGATGTCAGATGAATTTACAGTTGTTTACTATGACAGGCGAGTGAGGGATGAGTGGGGAGGGGTTGATTACCCTTTTCTCTCTGCCTCCACAGCAGATGTCTGGGAGATTATTTACAGATTATTGCCGCCGTCGGGATTTAGGGGGCTGTTTACGTCACTGACAGACAAAAGCTTTGTAAACAAATGAAATCAGCCCTCTAAAGCAGCACACTTGTGAAAATAAGGAAATTTCCCACATGGCAACTCTCTGATGGCATTGAATTTGCCAGGAATTTTAACATGTTAAGTTGACAGATGGAATTTGCCAGATGTTAACATTGTTACTCCAGACTATGCTCCATCTGAGATATTTTACAAGATCTTTAGAAACTTGAATCGTAGAACATGACATTTCAGTAAACTTCAGGTATGCTGTGTTGATATATCTGTCCTGTGATGGATAGGTGAATTGTCCAGGGTGTTTCTACCATTATGTTACCCAATAATATTTTGGGTAAAAATTAAACATATACTTTGGCATGTGGAAAGGTTATAGCATAATTTCTATTTTATTTTATGTATATAATTATTTTACATATTTTATTTTAAATGTGCTGTTTCTGTAAAACTAAATTATGCAATAAAACATTTTCCTTGTAGAGGGTATGTACTCATTATTTCTGGATTTCTCAAATCAAACGAAATTATTTCTGGATTTCTCATATCAACATAGGTATGGATTCTAAAATAATGTTTACCTATAGTACTGTGTAAGTCTTGTGCACCCATGAAAGTAATACTGGGAGTCCAGTATTACTTGTAGTTTCCATCTGAAACCTGGTTTTACTCAATCAGTCCTTCATTAATTTAAATCAGGAGCTACTGATGAAAAACAGCTAGAGGAACTGAACCTGTATTTTCCTGACCAGCTCACACAATATCAGCTACTTTTGTTTACATACAAACCAATCTTGATACTTTTAACTGCTTTCTTGTTTGTTTGGATTTATTCTAATGTTAACTTTGTTAGCAAAAAGACACTATCATATGCTAAGAAAAAGTCATTTCCACAGTACTCCATTTAACAGTAACCTCATAAAAATGATATAGTTTGAGTAAAATAGAGTGGACCTACAGTGTTTGGTGCATATTTCACTGAGTTTTCAGTCTTCCAATCATGCATTATTTGACTTCAATATCAAATCAGTGATATCAATGAAAGTTAGGAATGGTATGGTATGAAGAGGATGACTAGAGGCTGTCAAAGTTTGCCAACCCAAGTTGTGACATATCGCCTGTGTGTGAGTCAGCGTTTAGTTCCCTGCTGAGAGCAGAGGCAGCGCTGCCTTCCTCGCAAGCCTGATCCCTCTCTGCAAATCACTGAGCATGCTCAGAGGGATTGCTGATGCTGTTGCTATAGGACAAAACCGCTGTACCAGGCAAGAGAGAGAGAGGGAGAGGGAGAGACAGTGGGTGGATGAGAGGGAAGAGGGACAGACATAAACAGTCAGAGGAGAAGTAAAATACCAAAAGAAGTGTGACTGAAACTAAGCCAAGAAAATGACTTTGCCCTTTTCTTCTGTTCTTCATTCTCTTCATTGTTTCTGCTTCTGTCTGGTAAGTGTGTGTTTCAGTATGCTGTAAATGTGTTCTTATGCATGTGAGTGGAGGAAACAGGGCAATGGGGGGGTGGGGGCATGATGCCCCACTTACTGCACAGACCGATGCAGACCGACTGTGTGTGGTTGAGGATAGAGTGTCACAGCTGAGTGAGTTTCAATGCAGTAGCCCATTTCAGTGGTCTGACCTTGGGGTCGCGTTTTACTATATTCTAATTTTAGCTTTCTGTTGATGAACCTGTTTTGCTTTATAAAGCATAGATTAAATGACAAGAATGAAGGTGAAAAGTCTTAAAACATTTAACGTGACATTTGCGAAGCATCTTCATTGCTGGATTTATGTAGGGACAGAGGTCTGTTATGAAGCTAAGCACATCTCTGTGCAACATCTCAAGCTTATGGCTGATTAACTGACTACTGGCCATACTTTAGTTACTGTGTGGAGGAGTACCCCAGGGCTTTGTCCTGGGTCCCACGAGTTTCCATGATTGCAAAGTCCTCATCATCATGCACTTCTAAATCAGGGCGTATTTGCCACTATTGCTTGCCATCAGATCCTGGGTCTGCTGTCCTGTGTTAAGATGCTTTGTGAATATAATCTTAATTTAAAAATTGCTTGGAATGTGAATCTTAACACCATTGACGAGTTTATTGAATGTTCCTCTTCTTTCCTCAGGTTGTTCTTTAAATTATGAAAATGGAGTATGATGGAGTTACAGGAGTTACTGCTGCGACATTTAAACTGCTAAGACGATTCTTTTGCTGAGCTGTTTTAAAAAATGGCTGCCTCTACTAAGTTATCAGGAGAGACGCTGATTGTACGGCACATTCCTCTGGCTCACGGTCAGTCTGTGGGCTGTCAGCTTTACAACTCTGTACATAGACCAAGAAGACCCAGTTCTTTGAAACTGACCCAGAGTATTTCATTGCCTGAGAGAGAAGAACCCCCAAAGGAAGACTTCCAGAGCCACAGTAGCAAATCCAGCTCCAATGATGAAGCAGGAAGCACAGATCAGGGTGCTGAGAGCAGTCGAGGATATGATTCCTCTCCAACCTTCCAGTTTAGCTCTTCACAGGAAAGGGTGAAATTCACAGGCAGAAGAAGCACCCCACGGTGTCAAAACCCTTTCCTCCCTGAATCAGAAGGCCATGAAGATGAGGATGATGATGACTCAGATGGCGACAATCTGCACAAGTACTGCGAGGGCTCCTCCTTTCAGCTGCATGGACATTCAAATGGGACCCAGAACGAAGCCCTAGGGTACACCACCGGGATTTGGCTCCCATGTTGCAGCCGATGTATGGCCAGTGGCTCTGTGTGCAATCACAAACTTAAGATGTTGCACCAAGACATGGAACTATTTGGGATCCCTGGGGATCACAAGCAAATCAAGAGCCTAACTGACTCAGAACTTCAACATCGCCGGAACAGCAAAAGCACACCAGTATTAATGGACTGTGAGGAGCATGAGTGGGGAGATGAAGAGGACTATGACGAATACAACGATGGCCAGTCTAAAATTTCAGACTCTGAATCATCCATTCAAAAACACATAGACTATGTTAGCGATTCTTCTTGCAACAGCTCTGATGGGGTGCTGGTCAATTTCAGTGCTATTTACAACAAAACCAACAATGCAGTGCCTGCTATACCACATGATCTGGACAGTTCTGGTATGCAGTCTCATGGAGGTGACTTCAACCCTGTTCCCTGCTGGTCTCCTTGTGGAGTTGATCCAAATTGTAACCTTTACCCATTAGACTCAGATGGTCTGGCAGCCCTTGAGATCTCTGATCTTAATGTTTGTGTTCAAAGTCAAACCCGGCTGATGACTTCTACCCAGAACTATTACAAACTGGTAACCTGTGATCTCTCATCACAATCCTCTCTGAGTCCAGCTTGGTCATCGGTGACCAGTTGCTCTGACGGTCAAAGCCAGGGAAGCTTAACCCCTCCAAGAGAATATTTCCTCTTCAGAAAGCCAGAGGGAGAAGAAGGGGATGAAGTTGACAAGAGGAACATCCAGGTATTGTAAAAATCATATAACACATGCTAATGTTGACGAGTATATGAGAATGTTAGTTATTAACCCTTAGAACAAATAAAAACAGTGCAAAACACTCTAAAACCGGTGCTTGCTTTTTCACTCAGCCATTCTTTGTGCCCTCTCCACTCTCTATGGGTTTCCCCACCCACTTGTGGGTGGAGACTATTCTGAAAGTTCTCCCAGTTTCTTTTTTTTCCCAGGTTTTTTATGTTTGTTTGTAAGAGTAAAAATGTAAACACATTTGCATATGTCATCATTTTTAATCCCCCAGTATTATTAAAAGTACAGCAACTTTAGTTTAGTTGTGACATAGGAACAACCAAACAAAGCTAAGAATGACATCTGACATCTCAAACACAACCCAGGGGCACTTTCATTGTTGTTTTGCTGTGTGACAATTTACCATTTTTTGTAATTCTAAAAGTTTAACGACTGTGAGGCCTTGCATGTTCTGTTCAGCCTTTTCAGTTTGTGCATCTGTTTTTCTTTCCAAGACTGATGACGGCACTGGACTGAAGAAATGCAAGAAAACAATCAAAGATCCCTCAATGGCATCGAGAGAATGGAAGAGACACAGCACACCACATGACCCAAAGTCCAGAGGTGCAGAACTCAATAACCACCAAGATGGCAGTACTACTCAGTCTCAGAGCTGGGCTGGGAGGCAATATTCCTCACCACAGCAAGAGGCTTTGCCACGTGTGCCAAGTTGCCCAAGCCAGATAAACTTAGACCCGTCCTCACATATGCCAAAGCAACACATCACCTCATTTGCAGAACTTGCGCGCTGCAAGAAGGGTGGTGGGGATTCGTCATTAATGGAAAACAGCATGGAAGCTCCTACTTGCTCCAAGTTCGTTCAGAAAACTTCCCCTGTCCAGAGGAAAGCTTCACAAGGAAAAAATATAGCTTTAATCGCAAGTGCTGAGACACTTCAAAGCTCAGAAGTTTTTGAACCTGCATCTCAATCAGGGGGTAAACAAGTGTTTTATTTTACAGTACTTATCTTACATCTTTCTTGAAGGAACACAGGAAATGCTAATATGGCCCTCAATGATTAAAGACTTTAAACCCTTGTACATTACATTACATTAATTTGGCAGAACATTTTATCCAAACAGACTTACAAAGTGGTGGTGTTAGATGCATGATGTTGCCATTGACCACAGTATAAAAGCTAAATGTTCCTTTTATTTTTGAGTTTTCTACGAGCTCAAAACCAAACAGTGAACATATATAAAGCAAACAATTGAAGTAAACAAACTCTTCACTCAGACACACTGAACACTTTCCAAATTGATTTTAATATTCATTTATGTGCTCAAAACACATTTATGATTATTAAACATTTTCTTCTGGACTGGATGATGAAGGTGGCTATGCCCATGGCAGTGATTTTAAGCTTTGCAATTTACAAATGCAGTGTCTTACTTTGGCGACATGGCAACAAAATGCCTATTTTTTTTAACATTTTTCAAATGTCTATATATTTTTACAAATTATGCCATTTTAAATGAAAAAATCACTATAAAATGTGTATATTAAGCATCATGCAGTTAAGTCAAGCCACATTTATTTCTATAACCCATTAACATATACAAGGCATATTCAGTATGCTTTACAGGAAGGAAATATTAATCAATCAAGAAGCATAAAAATGGTAGGTAGAAAAAAATGGAAGTTTGAAAGTGTAATGGGAGTGCACACTTTTAAAGTGCCAGTCATTACTACTCTAGGATGTTTGGAGTGACTGTTTTATGAAAATTGAATAAATAATTAATGCGATCCTTTCTTGTTGTTGATCAGGAGCTTGTGCTTCCTCACCAGAAGTCGTTCGCTACACAAAAGCCCAGAGACCCACTTTTCTACCCATCCAGCCTTTTGTTCTTCAGCCCCCATCAGGAAAACAGCAGAGCAAAGCCCTGGGCTCCCTGCTCAACCAGTACATCAGTCACAGACATGGAAAGCCCAGCACTTCCAGAAGATCAGGGAAGTGCAAAGGGTTGACCAGCCACTTAGGACCCTCACCTTTGGGCAGCTACTCCTCAGTGTACCTGGAAGCAGCAACCAGCTCCGATACCTGTTCCACATGTACCCCGAGCCCCGTTCAGCCTCACAGTCGGACTCACTGGGCTCAACCCAGCCCACTGCTGTTCCAGAGCCATACAGAAACAGACCAAAAACAAGGTAGCCCAAAGACTTTAGACCCTAGACTGCCAGTAATGAGCCCAATAGCAGTCCAGACCTGTTTAGACCAAGCTGACCTTAATGAGACTTCTCTGATCATGGAACCACTGCAGAAACTCCATCCTGACCAGGCACCTTCTCTTGTGGAGCTTCAAACCCCAAAGCCAGGAACCCAGTTTGCTAATCCTAGTTCTTCTCCAGCTATTACCTCAGTGACCTCTCTGACCTCCGAATTACCAAGGAGCCCCATGTATGTTGTTCACACCAGTGAGGGTCTCAACACCATGTCTGGACTTTCTGCACCTAGAAAGGGACCTGGTATGTGTTATATTTTCTTAGTGTGAAACCACTTACAGATTCATGTGCTTGAAGTCTAATGCTGCTCTCTGTACTCCTGCAGGATCCTCAGTCACACAGACACTCAGTGACTCGGTTCCCCTGATAGACAGACCACCTGAGGAGTTCTGCCTTTCACCAGACGCCTCCAGTGAAGTCCTGTCCATTCATTTACTGCAGAAGAGAGGTGAGATGAACTACAATAATAAAAATAATAATAAAAATAATAATAATAATAATAATAATTGAAGACAACAAGCAGCAACAACCAATACTACTACCAATACTATAACAACTACTACTAATAATAGTAATATTAATAATAGATGACAGAAACTACAATCAATACTGATGCTATACAAGTAGATTATGATGATGATGATAAAAACAAAAAACAACAATAATAATAATAATATTAGGGAAAAAAGATGGGCACAACAACCGCAGTAATAAAAGTAAGAAGGAATATTCATATGTGTTCTTTGCCCGGTCTATGTTAGTCTCATACTTCTGCTTCTCGATCCTGATTCATGTTTATTTTTTTAAACACAGTCATGTTTCACATGCTAACTTTGAATGATGCAGATGCATCTCCTCTGCAGATTGCTCTTGTTGTGCAAACAGGAGCCTTCAGAAAGTCTGCATTTTTTCCCCCGTGAAGCTCTGTAGCTCAGCATTTTGTGTAGTATAGTGTATTTAGATATAGTGATTCCCATTGAATGCTATTTATTCCAACCTATTCTGGTAATTATATTCTTTAAAATTGGAGCTCTTGTCTAGCCTTCTGCTAGATATTGAAAAACTGACAAAGTGCAGACACTCAGTATTGAGTATTCCCCTTCACAGCCTCTCAGTGAGCAGTGAAGTGCAGTATTTTATGCCTGTATCTGCACGGACAGAGAGACAGACTCAAATTTCTCTGCAGCCTCTGCTTCCCTGTAGGGGTTTGCTTTGAATTGTGACCTACTTTTGATTCTCCTTGCCTTGGATTGGCTAATGCACCATGTATGTATGTGAGTGTGTGTTTGTGTGTGCATGTGCAGGCATACAAATGCAGGTCTTTTGTAAAAATGTTCTTTTATGATGATGTAGTAAAATATAGAAGTGTGTGCAAATGAGACCGATACTAGTTTGCACGTAATTTGCATAATTAATGTGTTTTTGTCAAACATCAAGCCTGACACATGGAACACAAATCATAACTCTTCATTTTTGTTTGTCTTTATTGAGGGATGCTGAAAAGCGTGGGCTCAGCGGTGGATGCCATCACGGCCCATTTCAGCTCCGGCAGGGACCCGGAGGAGAAGGTAGTATCAGGAGACAGCAGAAGGCAAAGAATATGATTTACATAACAGAGCAGTATGGGGCAAAACATCTCCCTTTTGGTTTGACATGAAACATGATAAAGCAATGCAAGGCATCCCATGAGATCCAATTAGAGCAGCTCCAGGAACAGAAAATAACATGATTTGAGATCTTCACCACTGTTGTGAAAAGGATAGAGGTGTTAATGATGATGTTTTTGTAGGAGTTTACTCACTGTGTCACAATCTGACCTCAGATCAGACTGGGGAACAGCTCCCTCTGCCTTGGCATCGGCCCGCTGGTCCTAGGTCAGCTTTGTCCGGCCATCCAGAACATTCTACAGGACGGACTGAAAGCCTACAAGCTGGACTTAATTGTTGGACAGCGCCGTAATAAGCCTTGGAGTGTGGTGGAAGCCTCTACTCGACCAGGTATGTGAAAGTTATTGTTATTAATGCACCAGCAGCAGAGGTAGCTCTGCAGTTTTAGGACATTTTTTGTTTTTTGACACTCATATAAATATATAACAACCAATAGATACCATGAAGAACCATAACTGCTGGAAGTAAGTCAAATTCAGACCATAAATATAAAGAACAAAGTAAAAAACACATCTATTGCTATTTTTTGCTAGTAACCCTATGAGATTCCTATAGTTATTTAACAATAACAGCACTCAACACAAACATTTTGGGCCATTCAAGATTATACACAGATCTCAAAAGATTGTAACAGACATAGTTTGAGTGCAACATTTCTACAGTGACTCTTTCAGTAAAGAGTGCAAGGCTAGTGTTGCTGACACACAACTACTAGTGAGACCATCTGACACTCACTGGTCACACCATCTGACTGACACACACTCGCTGGTTAGACCATCTGACACACACTCATAAGTGTTTTTGTAGTTATAATCACTGACCAGATAATTCTTGAATCTTGAATCTAATTCAGCTAAAGCAAGTAAATTAATTAACCCTTACCCTAACTTTAACCACTAGGTGGCGCAAACCTAAAACATGTATGTTATGGTCTGTAACTGCTGTTGGGTCTCTAGGTCTGGATGATGCTGAATGAAGCCCCTGGTCTTTATGCTCATTTCACAGTGGGGGGGGGGAGGTATTGTAGTTTCATGTACCTCTCACTGTTTTGTTCAGGCCCATCTACTCGAATCCTGCACAGTCTGGTCTCGGTTGTGAGGAAGTGTTCACAGTTGACCAATCACAGTATGAGGGTCAATGCTTTCCTCCTGGGCCTGCTGAAGTAAGTGTCTTCCTCAACAAACAAGTTAAGTTTTCAGTATTAAAATAGAAACTGTAGGAAATCAGAACAGATTGAGGGCTAACAGTAATACTGTTTCTTAGCTTACGTGCTATGGAGTCTTGGCTTCGTCACTTATACACCTGTGTAGGTAAGTACTGATGTTAGTGAAAATAAGTTGGCAGGGTTTTTTTTGTTTGTTTTTTTTTTGGTTAGTGCCTCGTTCCCATTACTCATTACAGGAGGTCCTTGAGTTACGTCACAGATCAGTTCTTTTGACAGTAATGTAACCTGAATTTTGGTGGAAGTCGAAATACACCCTAGCCTAAGTCACTTACCAAACCTAAAACAACCAAGTCACAGAAAAAGGAAAACTCCCTCACTTATTTGGTGCATTACTGCACAACCAAACTAGTTCACATAGTCCGTAAGTACGAGGCTAACAGTGCAAGCGGCGTGGGAGTGGGGTTTAGCGTTGTAAACTTGAAACGAAGACTGTTGTAACTCGAGGACCCCCTGTACTCAACCAGATTTGCTAAAATGGCTAGCAGAGAACGGCATTTAGCAGTCAAACCATACTAAATGCTGCCTGTTCAGTAACAGTAAGTTGTGTAACAGTAAGCATACTTGATTGACGTACAACCACCTCACTCTCTCACTCCTGCAGATGTGTTGACAGAGTACTACCACCACTGGGCATTCCTGGCTTTGTCTCAGGGGCCAGCGTGTAAGTCTTTATTCCAGGAGCTCCTCCTCCTTCTTCAGCCACTCAACCAATTCCCATTTGACCTCCACCTCCTTTCTGAGCTGAGGCTACAGAAGAGACAAGCTCCGAAGCCATCAAGATCCCTTACACCATCAAATGACCTGTTTCTTCTGATACCCTCCAACCTGAAGATGGATGGACATTCACACAAGCCTAATCTGAAGGAGGAAAGACAACTGCGCCATCGAACTCACAGGGTCGAGAAACTCCAAAGCTGTGCATTTAGGCTCTGTAAGCAGCCTGAGCTTTTCTCTCCAGAGGAGAAGAATGAGCCAAAGTCTGTTTCCCTCATTTCTTCAGAAAGGGAATGTCCTGGGTGGTGGCTTGGTCAAACACCCGTCACTGAGGGAGTGATGGTGGGCGTTAGCTGTTCACATGGACAAAATGAAGAGGTGGAAAACTTAGAGATAGAAAAAGAGGGGTTATTGCAAGCATCTCAAAGGGTGAAGCCACAAAAAGAGCTGCGCTGGGCCCGATTATTTGGTTCTGATGTTGGCACCTTGGTGGCATCAGAAAGGGCACAGCAAAACAACAACCAAGCTAAGAAAACCAGGTCAGTACCTTCAACAAGTTGGGTATACTTTAGTCTCAGCTCAGTCACTCTCAATATGTCCACCCACCACCTATACTGGTGGTCCAGTGGGGGTCCTGACCAGTGCAAAACAGGCTAAAGGGGACTAACAGATAATGCAAACAGAGAAACAGGTGAACAACAGACAGTAACTATAAAATACCAAGTGCACCTGTATGGTCAGTGAAACAGATGAAATGGACAATGAGTGTCAATACAAGGTACATCTAATAAAGGGGACTCTTGTTGTACAGTGTGCTAAAATGGCCAAAACAATACTAATGTTGCCAGAGGACACAAATGTTCATTAAGCAAAAAGCATTTCTAATTTTAAAAATTTGTTAAGGCTTTTATATAACTTCAAAACAGAAATACGTGGTTTGAAAAAATATTTAAAATTATTGTTTTAAATAGTTATTCTCTAGATAATTATTTAAAACAAGTAAAATCTGAGCAAGATAAGAAACTCAATATTAATATTTTTAATTGTGATTTTGATGGAATTTTGTGTTTAAAAGTTATTTCATTTCCTTGGGTTCTCATACACTGTAAAGCACTTTGTTTCATGTGGGTATGTTATTGTTGCAGCACCATTTTGAAAGTGATCTGTGTTTTCCTTCCCTCAGGCTACCTTCACAATGGCTCAAGCTTGGAGCATCAAAAGTGGACCTGCTGGCCCAGTCTGTCTGGGGTAGGGATACAGGATGATCCTTGTGTAGAGCACAAGGGTCACATGGATGTGGTGTGAACAGAAGCACAATCAACCTGCAGCCAGAGCTGCACCCATGAAATGGTATTTTTAGCACTCTTTTAGCACAATGAAGAAACTAAAACTCTTACAACCTACTGAAAGCACACAAGACATTTCTGTCAGGTTTTGGACTGTTAATTAGCAACAGACTTTAGTATCATGGTTAAAACTAATGAAGAACATTTGTAAAATTGCTAGAACACGCAACGAAGCAAATAATCTTATAAATGATATTCAAAAGATGCCAAATTAGGTTTTAGAGAGTGGAGTAAAAAAGGTGCAACTGCATATCATTATGTAAATATGAATCGTAGCTTTAGCCAAAACACAAGCTAATTGTTGCTAGTGTCTACTTCCAGTAGATAAAACCCTATATTTAAGTCAATCAAGTTTGAAGATTTACTTAATATGACCTATTATATATGTTTCTCAGGGCAAAAAAAGGACTAGTTTTACAAATCTGTTTAATTGGAGTAAAACCACAGATCGAATTGGGCTTATTCTACCTGCTTTATACTGGAGAGGTATTGTCCACTTGCTCATATTTACTCATTCGGATGGGTACTGTGTATTGTAATATCTTTTTACTAGGTAGAAGCAGAACCTTTGTCTTAGTTTCAGGTCAAGACAGCCGGTTAAACAGTACAAAGTTAGCCAAGTGAGTCCCAGTTGTCTCAGTGTTCCCCAGCATGAGGATTACCATAAGGGTTGATGCATGGCAACAAACTGGTACAGAGATATTTTCCTGTGAAGCACTTCATATGTGGTCAGTTTCTATGAACATTTTAAAATGCATGCGGTATAATATATAGGTTTTGCAGGTCCAGCAATCGGAGATATAGAATAGCTTTCCAATAAATGAAAATGCCCGGTGAAAAAATGCGGGGTCTGACCCCTGGCCACTATTACACAAAAAGGACAGTGATCAGCCAAAGAGTCCAAATCTATGTATCACTTTCATTCGATAATGTAATAGCAGCCTAAAGCACTATAGGAGCTGGATACGGTTTCAGAGAGAATCTGTGTAATGTAATGTGCCATTTTCCCAAATCCCTACAAGTAGCCTGGTTTGAAAAGACAAATCTTCAATGGCTTAAAATCAACCCACAGATATTACAGTAAGACTGTTAAAACTACACACACAGCAGATTCACTCCACAATTGCTGTTAAACTGTAAGAACTACAGAAACTGCAGTTTCCTACTGGATTCAAATAATGCCACAGTTATTACTCTCAGACTGTAAAAGCACACACTGCAGCTTCATACTGGATTAAAACCAATCCACAAATATTACTGTCAGGCAGCACAACCTACACAAACTACAAAATCATACTGGATTAAAACCGTTCCATAACTATGACTGTCAGGCTTTAAAAACTAGATTCATACTGGATTAAAATCACTGATCTTCTCAATGACAGTACTTTCTAAAACATCCCCAGGTAAAACCAGTTCAGCTCCAGTAGGGTTTGTGTTATGAGTGATGTCGTGAGTGCCTCCCTTTTCCTCAGTGAGTGGTGTTAAAACATTGCTTGATGAGATTCCTGTTATAATAAAGATTTCTTTATCCATATTTACCATTTGGACTTTTTTTTTATCCATTATTGGCATTAGTATTAAACCCTTATAATTTATGACACCACACAAGACACATTTTCTACATATATTTAAAAATATATAAACTCTTGATTTGACATATGAGACTTAAATCTCCCAACATCTTAACAGTTTTCTTTTGCTCATCTGAAGTGTGTTCATTAGTTATAGGACAGTCACAAACACCAGATTTGATTAAATGCAGCTCAGTCTCTGTTGCAGTTTCCTTTAATTACCATGAATTACTGTTTGGCTGATGTGCTCCAGCTAAAAGTCTCAGGATGCATCACTTGGCCTTCTTCGTGTACCACTGTTCTGCAGTGCGTTGCTGGTGAGCTGCCCAAATGTTTGACCATATAGAAATTTATATCCTGTTGAAATAACAAAAAAAATCAGGATCCATTTTTTTTCCCACTAAAAGTATAATAATACTGACAAATTAACAGTCATGGTGACTTAAAAGCAATAGTAATTCCAGTAACTGCAGACAGTTAATGGCACTTAATGAGTCACTCAATATGATATATGCATATACATTGTAAAGCATATTTGTCATACATTGTAAAATATCCCAGGATTATGAGTACCTCCCTTTCTACATTGTGTTGTGTAACTATTGTATTATAACTGTTAATATTCATAATATATATTTATAATAAGTTTGTAATATACATTGTATTATTTATTTTATATAGGGGGTCCTCGGGTTACAACAGTCTCAACATACCGAGTTTACAATGTTCACTCTCATAGAAACTGTAAAAATTGGGACGCAAGTGTTTTGGCCTGCGCCATTAGGGTGGTACTTATGGACTACATGGGCAAACTAGTTTGGTTGTGTGCAGAAGAAGAATGCGCAGTAACATGGCGAGGGAGTTGGCGTCCCTCAGTACAGTAAAGTGTCCAGAAACAGTATAAGTATGTTTTTTCCCTTTTCTGTAGCTTAGCTTCTGTGGTTTTTATGTTCTAGATTATTTGATTTTACTGTGTTAGGTAAGTGACTTAGGCTAGGATGTGTTTTGACAAAATTTGGGTTAAGTCACTGTCGTAGGAACAGATCTGTGTCATAATCCAAGGAGCCCCTGTGTTATATACAGTAACCCCCAACTTTAACATGGACCAGCAGTCACAGCTTCAGTCCACTGCAGATTTTTTCTGAGAACTGAACTAACAATTGTTCGCTGAAACCACCGCTCTAACATAGAAACTGCTGATATCCTCCGCATTTTTTGATTTGTGACATCCAGGCTTGGATCTAGCCCCTTGTCCTCGTGCTGGGTTGACTTGACTGCTCGGGTTTACTACATTTTGTATGTCACGTCGCCCTGTTTCCCCAAAGAGTACACAAAGGCAGGCAGGCGTCCATGACTTTGGTTTCTTTTTATTTGTGTCAAACAGAACATAAAGTGGCTCGTGGGCCAAACTCACTCGACGTTCAAAACATAAGGCAACACTAAACGGTGAACCGACAACCAGGGACCACATAACTCGAACTTAAATATCTCACATAGAACACAATGAACCAATAACATGATCACTTAATCCTGAGTACCCCCGCAGCTGGACACAATCCTCAGGCCAGGTGTACTCAGGATGTCAACATAAAAGTCCCCAACTAAATAATCCCCAACGCCTCCCAGTGGTCGCAAGCCAGACATGACATTGTAAGGCTATGTAATGTTTTGGGAGAATATTTTGGGTTTAGACTATAAAATTAGGCACTTATGGGCATTTTTATCGCATCACAAATTTGTAGCTGCTCTTGGAATGTAAATTTCCACATTTTCAGTCCAAAAGTTTCCACATTTACTTTATATAAATTAAAATAAAAGTGCTGTAATGGTTCCAGCACCCATGGTGAGGTGGAAACAAATATTTTGGAGTACTAGAACATAACAAATTATGTCAACCCCTGTATGCATATACACATATACATACAGAGAGAGAGGGGTACATAGATATAGATATAATGATTCTGAGGAACAGAAGATTTTGGGGTTAAAAATCTGAAGAAAACACACCTGGCACGTGGCCGGTGTAGGAGGGCAGCAGGCCACGGTGAGTGGGGTAGATGGTGGGTGGTGGAATCAGATTGTTGCCCCCGTTCGTCAGACTGACAACATCGTGACCAGCATTTATCTCCTTACCGAACTGGATTAGCGCCCTGTTGGTGGTGATGGGATAACTGGTCCCAATCAGGAATCGAGCTTTGGGGACATAACCGGTAAAACCTGCAACACAAAACAAAAATATCATCATAGTCTTAAAAGAATCTCATACCTCCAAAATGATAACTGTAAGAAAATAATCCAATTTCTGTAAGTACAGCTGAACCAGTTCTATCGGTCAGTTCATGCTGACATTTTCAAAAAATGTCTACCATTATGTGTTTTTTATACGGCAATGCCAATATACTTACAGACACATCAGATCTATTATCCAGTTTGATGCTACTGTGGAAACCTTTGAGCCACCCCTCATTTTTTCATATTTTGCTTACAAAGATCCAGACTTTCTGGTATTTTATTGTAGTCTTAAAGAACAGACAGGCATAGACACCCTTTTCCTGGGTGCAGGCGTGAGAGCCTGTCTGGGGACCATTTCTGGGACCAGAGGAACACCAGGGTTGCCTTGGAGGTGTGTTTGGGGTTATTATCATGTTGGAATACTGTTGGTACATGTTGGCATTCGTGGTTCCCTCAGTGACCTGTAGCTCCCCAGTGCCAGCAACACTCATGCAGCCCCAAACCATGACACTAACGAGTCACATGACAGGGGAGGGAAAATGGCTAATTGGGCACAATTTGGACATTTTTACTTAGGGGTGTGCTCACTTTTGTTTGCTGTGTGTTGTTATTTTTAAGTTTACACTATTACACAAGCTGTCCAGCTGTGTGTGTGTGTGTGTGTGTGTATATATATATATATATATATATATAGCTTTTGCACCATACATTAATATACATTTAATAACATGTGTATGTGTTTTTTATATCAACTCTTGCCTGAAATGAAGTACTTATATGGACTGTTTTTGTCCATGGAATAAGGGGATCCGCAGGGCTCCCAGGGTTCTGCAGGTCTATAAGGGGCAGCTTCCTTAGAGATGGCCGTCAATGGGGTGGTCAGACTCTGTTGCTGAAGAAGAAATCGACATGAGCAGTGTTTCTGATGGGCAAAATTAATATTTGTAATTGGATTGCTAGAGTTTTCAAATTAGATTTTTGGATCTCAGTTTGACAGATTTCATGTGTTATTTTTATTTTTTTCAGTTCTTGACATTAGAATGTGCAAGATGAAAGGTGGAGTTGCATCACATTTTAAAGCTTAAACATAGAGAGATTTATGGGAAATTGACCCTTAGAACACAAGCGGCAGCGCAACAAATAAAGTAAATTCGTTATATGGCAAAACAACTCCTTATAAGGAAGTTCCCCCAGCATTTGCGTTGATGCTCCAGGTGTCAGACATAAGGCTGTTCCTGGCATTTGTATGTGACACAATATTTAAAACTAGAGATGCGCTGATCCAATAATCTGTATCGGTATTGGTCCGATCCTGACCTAAATTACTGGATTGGAAATGAAAATAAAAAATAAAAAATGTAATTCAATCTGTTAAAAATTACAGACAATAATTACAGCACACATAACGTGATTTGTGATGTGTATAACTCGAGAAGATGCATCATGTGATGAAGAGTTTCTGTTGTGTGTGAGACTTGCCAACATGTCAGCAGTTTGCAGTTACTTCTGCCAAGACTGCCGAATGTATTGGGACTTTAGTCCACCATGGAACGTGCTTGTGGCTTGTCTAGACGGGGCAACCATCAATCTCCGTGAAACTTCAAAGTCAGATAGTGCTCAATGAGACCTTTCCAAAGACCCCTACTTTGTCATAATAGACCCTGGAGATCCGTTCCCGTTACTTTTGTCCAAGTTTAACGGTTTTCGGCTAATAACTCCAGATCTCCAGGGGCTATTATAGCGAACGAGGGGTCACTGGAAAGGTCTTATTGAGTCCTATCTGATTGTGAAGTTTCACATTTAGAATGCGAGACACGTTTTCATATTTATCATTTAGATTTAAGATCGTTTAAGGCAAATCCTCCATGTTGGTGAGTAAATTATTAGTTACAGGGACAGTTCCCCTGGAGCAACTGAGAGTTAAGTGTCTCATTCAGGTACACAGTGGTAGTAAGTGGGATTTGAACCTGCAACCTTGTGGTTTTCAGGTTCACAGTCAAGTGTTTGACCCACTAGGCCACTATCACCCAAAAGTGTTTTATATGATTAACAACATTTGGCCTCCAAGTTCTACAGATCTAGCCAATGTTTTATTTTGAAAGGTTGGAGTTTTCCTTTAGTAGAGTAATCGCTATGCTGTACTCAGGCCTGTAACTGCTGTGAATCTGAGAGTGTGTATCCAGATTGTAGAAGCAGCACTTCTTCCTGTTTAATGAGTTTGTGCTACACGACCCGCTCTGATACCCAATCTCTCCCACATTCATAATTAAACGCCTCCAGTGCTGAGGCACAGCTTAAAGGGCCAAGGAGAGGTGACAGAGGTGACCTAAAACACTGCTGAGTGTTTTTTCTTACTTTGAAGTCCGGCACTGTGTGGCTGACTGCAGGCAGCAGATCAGCCGAACCGAGCTGGATCCTCCTCTTTTGATCCGACTGAAACTCGCAGAGAGCCTCTCGACACGTCTCTGCGTATGTCTTTGAGATGTAGTTCTGTCTTTTAGGAACAAAACCTAACAAAGATCAACACATACATTCAAAAACCTCTTTAGACCCGTTTTGTTGATTTTCTGATTGTAAATACATACACATCTGCTACAGAGGAACTTTTCTGTATGTTTTAATGCACAGTTGCAGTTTATTTGATTAGCGTAGAGTTAGACCTCTTTTTACTTTTTAAAAATTTGCTTACACATGAAGAAGACAAAATGTGTGTGTGTGTGTGTGTCTGTGTGTGTGTCTGTGTGTGTGTGTGTGTCTGTGTGTGTGTGTGTGTGTGTGTGTGTTTGTAACCTGTAAATCCTGGTATCATTCTATCCAGTTGCCTGCTCTGCCCTGTTCGGATCCTCTGGGTCTTGCCCCCTGTGCCCTCCATGCCCCCCATCTTTGTCTGGATGGCGGGCAAACGTCCGGATTGCAGAACCAGCCTCGGAGAGCGTGAAATCTCTGGAGAGGTCAGAAGCTGTCCTGTCAGCTGACCATACGTCTTCCCCAGGTGATATTTCAGCTGTGGACAGTAGCCTGCATACCTGCAAAATGATTATGAAGAGATTTATAATAATTTTGCATGCATGAAAAATTACTATAAATCTCTTTACAGACTGACAGGCAAACAGACAGATGGATAGATAGACAGCTGTACAAGCCATGAAGTCTCAACAAACATCGGCAGAGGAACTGAAGACTTTAAACAGACACTTCCATGGGATGACACATTTGTGGAATTTCTGCACTGCTAGAGCTGCCCCAGTCAACAGCAAAACTAATTTGATCAAAATCAGAAAACATTATAGTTGCCATAAATTGCTAATGTTATGATACACAGAGACACAAAGACAAGCACAATATAAAATATATATCACTGTCCTAAAGTCTCTTTTTGTACTGTCACCAGTTCATATAGGAGAGGCTTATATTTCATTGCCTCTGAATAATGTCAACAAAGCACCCAAGCACCAAGGCATGTTCAGGTTACTAAGCCTTTCCTATTATGACCTTTATCTAAACCTGTTCTGTAGACTGAGCTTAGTCCTAAACCAAAGAGCTGCGTCTGAAATGAGACAATTTTCTACAGGTCTACAGGAACCATGCTGTATCTAAACTGTACTGTGATGGAACAGAACATGCAGCTTGTTTCGATTTTCCAGTGTTTCTCAGCCCAGTAACTGTGTTTTTGACTCAGTTCTCTCCACAGTGTATGGCTGGTCAAACCCAAAACCACGTCCATGTGGTCGACCCACAGTTTTTCTGTCTGAACTACATTTGAGTAGTGATCTTTTATATTTTAGTCTTGTTTGAGTTTTTCTTATTTATCTGTGTGATGAAAACCTACCTCAGCTAAATACTTAGCGATATCCTGGTACACTTTAATTAGTTTGTGTCTCCATTGTTGCTTTTATGCACGGACAGTAAACAACAGTGGTCTCGTTCCAGTGTTATCATGACAACATCTCCACCAATCAAAAAACTGTGATGCAGCTTGGGTTTGGCTCGCTTTATTTGTAATAGAAAAACATTTGTTCATGGTACGACGCGGTTCCTTGTGCCAGTGGAAAAGTGCACTAAGATTCTATGAGAGATGGAGTTGGTCCACCACAGCTATATTCATGTAGTACTTAAATTATGGCATCAATGAATATATTTATTACTTATTGTGGCATCAACCATATATCATGGTTAAGCTTTTACTAGGTGTGTATGTTTGTGTGTATGTTTCCTATAATTGGGATCACTCACACAGAAAACACTTTTTATGTTTGTTTGAGTTGTTTGTGAATTGTGTTAGTTAGTGACATGAAGATGTAGTTGTTATCCTACTTGACTTAACTTGCCTGCTGTGTGTGTGGCTGCAATACATACATACATACATACACACACACACACACACACACACACACATACACACAGCCCTAATTTTGGCCTAGCCTGGATCTGGGGTTCAGGCCAAGTTATGTAGCTACACTTATTTTACAGTAAAACTTTGTGTATTTTAACTTTCCTCCCCGTGTCCAGCTCCTTGCAGTTCAGAAAGGTCACTAACTCGAACATGGCGAGAGGAAAATATGATGAAATATGATCTGGATTAAGGAGACAGGAGTGTACAGGCTGTGTACATATCAAAATCTAACAGTTGAAAGCGTGCAAAAGCAAAAAAATAAACTGCCAAAAAACAAACAAACGCATGAGCAAGTTCTCTGGATGCTCGACGCTCGTCACTCACCCCGGGATGTAATGAGGTTCGGGCGTCACCAACGTCCTGCTGAATTTGGGAGGGAATTTATCCATTACGAACACACAGAGGGCGCGAGGCAGTGTTTCAGCTCGCTCTCTCAGTGTGTGTGTGTGTAAGCGCGCACGTGAGTGTTTGGAAACGGTTGCTAGTTAGAACTCCAAGGTGAGGGACGTCACAACGTCACATCAGCATTCTAATTCTACACAGAGAGTTCTGCTGACCACAAGCCGAGACCTACAGCGCTGCGCGGACAAAAGTATTGGGACACATGACCATTACACTGCACTCAGATACATAACTTTGGAGCTGGTCCCCCCTTTACAACTGCTATAATGCTTCCGCGCCCACGCTGTGGACTCTGAGGGTAACTTGTTTTTCTATAATAAATGAGTTGACATTTACAGAAATATTTGAACTGCAGCGGTGTAACTGTGTAACACGCACGGTCAGTGGCCGCTAGAGGCCGCCATGGTTTAATTTATAAATGAGACTTTTATGTTGAAAAGTCATTGCTGTCTGGAGTTTATGTTAAAGCGATTGTGTTTTTCACAATTGGTTTAAGTAAAGTTATTTTATGTATATATAGTCCTTTCGTTCAAGCAATTGTTGTCAGTCCACTGTACACCTTGGTGTATACCTGTCCTTTTGTTTTGAGTATTGGCCATCGTGCCTTTTTGGTTTTGGCTTCTGGAAATTAAAACTACTCTCTGAGAAATGGAACTCTGCGCCTGCGCCTCACTTATGCAGATCCAACCCAATCGAAGGCGAAGTCCCACTAAGGCTCATGATTTGGTGAGGTGAGACTTGCCATGGCTCGGAGGCATTGTGGGTCACGGCGCGCCCATTTTTAGTCTCCCAATCAGGTGCTCAGGAAGTCACCAACTTCCTCCGGGGCTAGTCCACCCGCACTCAGGCAAATCTACTCCCTGGCCACCACAAGCTCACGTGCCCGCAACCTAAAAGATGGCTGCCCCCACACCAAGTGAAAATTTAGCCACTAATATTGTATAAATTAAGTGTATTGTGCTCCTTTTGATTACAACTCTGCATTGCTTTCCTTGTACACTGATATCACAGGGGTGATCACACACTGATCTCTGGTGGCCAGTAGCAGAATTACCAGAGCAGCAAAACAAGTCAAGTCAGCAGCTGATAGTCATGGCTTTTTAAAGACAATAAAGACAGCATGCTGGTTTACAACAAGAAATCAGGGGTGGGTGGAAACTGTTAGATCTGATCTAATCACACATCTCACCAGAGGATTATCACAGTTTATACACAGAGGACAGGACCTAACAAACCTCTATCCCTACGCTAAGAGATGCTGAAAGTCTCACTTCAGCTGATCACTTTAGATTAGATTAGAATGCATTTGATTATTTATTTAACTTTCTCACTGTCCTAGTGTGACAAACTTTGAACTAGGATCTAACGAGAAAGTGCATGTAGTTGCATAAGATATGCACCAATGTGTGCATGAATATATACAAATTAAAATATTAAGTTAGAACAAGCACATAAAAATTGTACTTATTGTACATTCATAATTAATATGTAAATATGTGCCATGTGGGGGAACCAAAGGTAAAAGTGAGATATTGACCTTAAATGCATGCAAAATCATTGGAAGGGAATGGGCTTTTTGGAACTAAAATATGTTGATATTTCTACACATATATTAAAATGTCTTTTACTTTTACTTGAATCAATGTTTCACAGACATAACTGTACAGTTACTGCTACATGGGTTTAGTAACCCCGCTGCAAAAAGGCTGGTTTTCTAGTCTGTATGCAAAGCTAAGATGTTTCCTAAGCCACTTTACACGTTTTAAAAGGGAGTTCTACTTATAATTGCATAGTTAGCCATAACTGAAGTAAATCAGAGTGATAAATTACCAGTTAAAGTATCTTACAAAGGAAGGATGTCACATAATTATCATTTTAGATAATAATTTAAAAATAACCACAGCATGATATTTTTTTACATTAAAAACATTTCAATAAACCTAATCATGGTGGAGGGATACATCAACAAAGCATTGTTCAGATTTGCAATTATTTTACCATCAACATCCATATAAACTCTCAGCGACACATGGAGCTTCACAGGAGGTCAGTAGTGAATAAAACGACTGACGTCTGGTTTCATTCACCTCCGCTGTAAAGAAAACAGTTTCTACTATGAACCCACTCTTTGTTACAGCTCATTGACTGAATTATGCAGTTCAACCAGTTTTTAAATATTGTTGGAATTCCTAAGCTATGTTAATTTGTCTTACTGTAGGAGTCATTTCTATAGGAAGAAAAGACATTTTACTGTAAGCAGTAACTGTTTTTTTTATTCTTTTTTGAGTCTGTTTGAGATTTAACTTACAGCTTATACGGAGCCCAGCCTTTCTAGTCTACATGGAATTCTCCTCTGCTCTTATCATGTCTGAAACTCTGTGGAGGTGCCCAGGTGGAATCTGTGGTATTTGAGAGTCAAGCATGCAAAACCCTTAAGCTGTGATTCATCTGAGCGGAAGGTGTAATCTGTGTGGTTTGTCACGCATTGTGTGTGTGTTTGGACTGGATTAGTGGACTCAGACATAACAGCGTAAAACAGACAAGGAACTCACACTCACACACGCACACGCGCGCACACACACACACACTGTAGTTGCATCCCAAGTCACACATGTCTATATTTAACATACTAGATCATTGAATGCATGTTTAATGGGTGATCATTTTTGCACATTATTTCGTGTGGTTGTGTGCAGTTTGGAACACAGTCAGTGTCCTTTACTGTAAGTTTGTGAAAATGGCACAGACATAATGGTCCTTTTGTTGGTTTCACCCCTAAAAACACCCTGAGGTGCTGTTCAGACTGTGGGGCTTATTTTTCAGTGAAATCACAGCAGAACAACTGTGTTATAAGGTTAGAATGGACGTTTGGATCTCCTGTAAAGGCGCTGTTCTTTGTTTTTTGCAGTAATAACAACATAGGAGAACCTTAACGTTTCCCTAAAGGCTGTCATCCAACAGATAACATTAGATAAAAGCCTTATAGACCATCCCCACTGAAAAAGACTCATAGGGATTACCTGATGGTTTTACTTTCTAAGTAGAAAGTACTTTTCTAACCAGAAGCTTGTTGTAAAATACCTTCAGATTCAGTTTTGAAAACCATCAAACACTGACAGATCACTTATTACACCCTCAAAATCCTTTTCATTGTGGTAACAACTCATCAGGAAAACACAAAACATCTCTCACCGTTAGACATATTGGTTATAAACCAACAGGAAGCAAAAGCTTTCAATGGTTTAATGATCAAATTAATCTGTAAAAGTCTGTAACTGTAAAAGTAATACATCAATAATAATATTAATGGGTAATAGTTCATTAAGCCTGAAGGTCACGCTGACCATTCAAGTAAGTATCTATGTATATGTCTAAAACTAGCATCTCAAACAACCAAAGTACTGAGTAACGAGCGCTAAGTAACTTGTAGAACTGCAGTGGAACTTCTCAGACCTCCCGGCATCTCTCAGCACAGGAGCTGAAGTGTGCTAGGCTCTTGCTCTGGATCCTTTTGTCTAAAATAAAATGCTGAAGCTCTAAAGTGAGAGATGTGAGCAGCAGTCAAATATAAAATTAAACCCCAAAAAACAATGAGAAACTGCATTTTTTGACTAATACTGAACTGAGGAAAAGTCAATTACTTTTCTCAGCAAAATACAGGAAAGAAGAACATGGCTTTTACATGGAACTGAATAGATGACACTAACAACTACTCACTTTTGGCACCCACCCACACACGGGGATGCAGAGTGTATCAGACATTAGGAATGCTTTATTACGTAGCCCATGCTTTCAGCTCTGCACATATTTGATGGTTGTGCAATCAGTGGGACAAATTTACTTCTATTCAATTTCAGACTTACCCAGATTTTATTTTATTGCTCTATACCGCTTGGTTCAGATGTGATGGATGCTGGTATCCATGTAATTCTTTGTATGGGGGTCAGGTGACATGGTGGCACAGTTTGTTTGCGCTGCTGCTCAGCAAGAAGATCTTGATATCAGATGGCCAAGGGTTCAACTCCTGGCTGAGGTTAAGGGTTCCTGGCCAGGGTGGCCAAGGGTGTGGTTCCCTGCCAGGGTGGCCTCCAATCCTCCAATCATGAAATGGAGTTGCTAAATTTCCCCTAGGTGGGAGTCTGTTTGTGTGCCTGCCCGGCAATGGTCTCACGACCTGTTCAGGATGTTTCTCCACCTAGGCATGTGTTGACAAGGAGAGGTGAACAGGTCCATTTCATATCTCACACTAATCAAATATTATGTTACATCACTCATCACCACCATGCTTTGGAAACTGGTTTGTTACTCTGTCCATGAACAGCTTTTTCAAATTTTTTCAACACAAAGGACCTTGTTTTAGTTCCAGCGAATTAACAAATTAAAGCCTAAACAGGTTTATTTGGACAGGTTTGTGTGGGGATGGTATCTGAGGGAACCACTCTAGAATACGAACCCACGCAGGGCAAACACCAAAACCACTATGTCACCAGAGGCCAGCTGATATCCCTTATGTTATATTTGCTGCTCTTTAGGGAACTCAGATGGTTCTGCTATGGTATTGATCAAAACAGCCTTATGTTTAGAAGTGTATCTCATTTACAACAAAGAGCTATTTAAAGAACCATTCACTGAACAGTTCTTCAAAGAGCTAAAAGGATTTGAGGATTTTTCTAAAACTCTGACACATCTTCACATAATATAAAGGCTTTATGTAAGGGTTCAGTTTGAGACAAAAAAGACATGTAGACAAAAGTCAAAAGGTACTGAAATAGTCATTAAGTTTAAATGGTTCTGTATATAATTGTTGCCTTTAGAGAAGACTCCTAAAGAACCCTTTTTAGCTGAGAATATAATTGCGTCTTATTCTCAGAGGTGGACAAAGTACTCACATTCAGTACTTAAGTGAAAGTACAGATAACACTGGTCAAATGTTACTCCAATACAAGTGAAAGTCG